>JAWQFJ010028918.1:125000-138968 GCA_034096865.1 Theodoxus fluviatilis
GAGAGAAAGAAAAGAGAGAGAGAAAGAAAAGAGAGAGAGAAAGAGAGAGTGAAAAAGAAAAGAGAGAGAGAGAGAGAGAAAGAAAGAGAGAGAGAGAGAAAGAAAGAGAGAGAGAGAGTGAGAGAGAGATTCATCCAATCAATGAACTGAAAATCTCACAGTACAGAGAGAACTGGGATCCACGTATTAATATTTATTTAAGTACTGTACTTTCACATTGCATATTTTGTGACATTGTACAAAGGAAAGCACTCCATCTTCTGTTCACATTCTCATTCGACTTTTTGTTCTCCTGAAGAGAATGTTGAAATATTTATACAGTTTGCGATTCGAGGGCTCTTGCGTGTCTTTTTAAATAAAACGGCACCGAGGTAAAATGCAACAGCGTCAGTGGTATCTGATGATGTTTTCTGTCTCACACCAAGTACGGGACGGTCCAGTAGTGGAGGGCGGGTTGCGCCAGGTCCACAGAGCCACACGTGCCGAGAGAGACGAAGGGTCTGGTCATGTACGACGGGAAAACATAGGCAAAGTGCACGTGCGGCACCCATCGCAGCAGCAAAGCTAAATTTTATGTAGAAATTCAATTTTTTGAAGAAAACAAAAGGGAAGTATTGTATATATAATGGAGAGAGGTCAGTTCAGGTAAAGGCTTCCATAAATGGGCCACACTATTGGACTCGTTCGAGGATAGGGGTGTGAAAAGACTGCCAAGCTGGCGGGCCAAACAAGCTAGCAAGCAACACCATAGGACTGGCAAGCAATCTTGGTTAATTCTCAGTGAATTGCAGTGATTCATACAAAGAATGACACAAGAATCTGACGAGTAATATTTATTCAAACATTTAAAACGCACCGAATCAAAAGCATGTTGTGTCCCGCCAGTTTGTGTTACCCGCCAGCGTGGTTGTCTTTCCCACACCCCTCTCCTCGGACGAGTCCACTAGTTTGGCCCGTTTATGGAAACCTTTCCCACTTCCGGAGCTTTTTTACTGTACGTGAGATGCTTTCCTGTCTATTGCTTCTCAGTCAGTACAGGTGTGACGCTCGATGGTGGATGAATCCCAAGCGTGCGTCTTGGCCAAGGTTATCGAGCGGCAGTTCTTGTCTCATTGTAGGAGCAAACAGAATACCTACGTGGGAAGTGAGGCCGTTGTCTAGAAGTGGAAGCAGGAATGTTTGATGCAGAGGTGAGTCAGTATGAGTAGGAAAGCTCATGGTGAAAACTGTGCTGCTTCCTTATTGGCCTTGCTTTATGACCGCACATACATGGCATCAACCGTTAGATGGGTTAAGCGTGCTCTATTGCTTGATGGAGAAGCGGACTTATTGTGACAAATCGGGAGGAAGTTCGACACAGTAAGTACTACCTTTACCTCAGCAGGGGATTAGTGGTCTTGTCGTAGATTCAATCTTCATTGCGTAGGAGGTGTTGAGTCGTGACATAATCTTTACTCTTTATATAGGCTAGTCAATATGGAGACAGCGACCGTGAAATTCTTGCATGCCGCATGCCGTTTCCCTGAAGATGTCGTCTGCTCGAAAATGTCGTTATTGCGTGTTGCCTAACGATACAATTAGGTGCCCTTTTGCAGAGATGAAATTTTATCCGTTTTCGTCGACATGTTTCCCTGTTTATGACTAACAACGTAGGCCCAAACATGATCAAGTAATGAATGGACATTACGTTTCGTACCTCTTGTGTCTTTAGTCTGTTCAACTGTTCAAAACTGGGATGCCACTGTACAGTAATATTCTAGATGCTATCAGACCCGGGTGAATTATGGTTATTCAATGGTATTACAATTAATTGCATTACTAACTTTTGTAATTCACATCCTCATTTGCATCTCAATATCTATCGAACTAAGGGACGTCACTCTGCACGCTCCGCGTCAGACGCTGCTATAGCAACACAAACTGAGGGACGCAACTGTGATCGCTCCGCCAAAAACAAACTGACCCTACTAATTTAGCAACATTATATTTGACCCAAAACTGTCCTTACAAATTTTTTTTGAAAATAGCCTAAAACCATCTCTGAGATGTGCCGATTCCAAATATGAGCTCAATATTCTTGAGGTTTTTCCTGTTCTGGAGTCTTCAGGTGACAGACATACACAGTTTTCTTCATATAGATACTTTGATACATTATATGTTTTACTACTCCAATGTAAAATGTGAACATATTAGAGCAACCTGACAGGTTTTTCAGTGAAGAACTTTATCTCGACACAGGTCCAGAGTTAGGGGCTTTCTGTTCCACACTCGCTGCAGGAAAAACACCAAGGATTTTTGTTTTTACTTTACGCGAAGGATGCACTGTGCGAGTTACTCCTAGGAAAAGTTGGTCTTGCACCGACATATTCTTAGAGATCTTTACACGTTTTTAGAGGGGTAAGTTTTGGGGTTGCTGGAACGTGATGGAGAACGTTATTAAGACAGGTATTGGCAATTGTTTCCATGACAGACACTCGAAAACTCATGAGAAACCTGATGTCTAGTTGCCATTCATTCATAAAGGTTTCCATTCATCTGCCGGGTTTTTTTTCCATTCATACGTTCACACGCTCTACCGATCCACCCACTACGAACATCGCAGTTCCACAAGCTATGCTAATTATTTTGACACTGTGGTCAGAGCAAGCAAAAAAACCTTTTCAACTTCCCCACATTTCCTGCACCCCCTTCCCTTGCACTAAGGCTTTCCCACCACCGCCATTCCTCTACCCCCATTCCCAGCCCCACTCCCCACCCCCTCCCCTTCCCCCTCTGCTCCCCTGGGGCTGTCTGCACGAATGGCGTCACGTGGCAGGCGGGAGATGCGCTTCCTATCACGTCGTCTCGTGTAGCAGAGCAAGGCTTGGCTGCCCTCTTGCAGGACCCGGATCACAGGGACGTGCTTAGAGCGCTGCACGTGCGCACAGTGGCTTTTCAACAACGCGAGCTGCCCTGTAATCATGGAGTCTGTGTAGAGTGTGTGTGCTGTTTCAAAGGCTCTGGTATACAGTAAGAGGACCGCCACTGACTTCAAAGATAAACGGACCTCAAAAGTGTACACGGTACAGAACGTCGAGGATTTTAGAATTCGGGGAAATTCAACTTTCTAGTTATACGATGCCATTTACTAGGGTTTGGATGATGGAAACATCTCCGAGGATCGAAGAATGCAGCCTGCGCTAAATTTTGTGCTCGTAGCAACGAACTGGTTTTTAAAGGAGGCAATTGCTTGCGTTCTTGATGAGTATAGAATCGTTTGCAAGCACCGTAGCAAGAGGGCTGAGGATGAGCAGCTCCAATCCTATCTTGAACTCTATAGACCGTGTAATGATCGAGAAAATAGAAATATTTTAATACAAGACATAATTTAGAAACGCACACCCAATTCAGGCAGCCCCTCGCAAACAGGAACAAATTTTAGGGGGAAAAATTATGGGAAGACAAACAGCTATGTACACGTTAACTGTTAATGGCAAGGTTTTACCCGTCAAAATGTGTAGAAAAGAAAGAAGTATTTCAGAAACCAACGAACCATAATTCAAACCAGTGACAACATCCAATGATTAAACATTTAAGTTTAAAGCGTGCAACTTCAATGTCTAGAGGACGTCAACGTCAAAACAGATTGTAATTGCAGCATTTCGAGCAGACTGCCACGTAGGATGATCATGCACCTGTGGTCTCAGGAAATTAGAGCTACCATTTAAGAAACAACAGGTACATCCCCTGTATAAACATAACTCATTAAGCACACTGAAAAGGACATCATTACCCATGCTCAAAATTCCCATTTCCAGAAAAATGATTGAATACCATTCCTGAAGGAAAAAAAACATGCTCCTCGCGCCCATGCTCCTACTCCTGCCCCTGCTCCTTCCGCTCCTGCTCCTCCTGCTCCTCCTCCTGTTGTTACTCTTGCTCCTCCTGTTGTTACTCTTGTTCTTCCTGCTGCTACTCTTGCTCTTCCTGTTGTCACTCTTGTTCTTCCTGCTGTTGCTCTCGTTCTTCCTGTTGTCACTCTTGCTCAACCTGTTGTTACTCTTGCTCTACATGCTGTTATTCTTGTTCTTCCTGTTGTCACTCTTGCTCAACCTGTTGTTACTCTTGCTCTTCTTGTAGTTACTCTTGTTCTTCTTGTTGTTACTCTTGCTCTTCTTGTAGTTACTCTTGTTCTTCCTGCTGTTGCTCTTGCTCTTCTTGTTGTTACTCTTGTTCTTCTTGTTGTTACTCTTGCTCTTCCTGTTGTTGCTCTTGCTCTTCTTGTAGTTACTCTTGCTCTTCTTGTTGTTACTCTTGCTCTTCTTGTAGTTACTCTTGTTCTTCCTGCTGTTGCTCTTGCTCTTCTTGTTGTTACTCTTGTTCTTCTTGTTGTTACTATTGTTCTTCTTTTTGTTACACTTGCTCTTCTTGTAGTTACTCTTGTTCTTCCTGTTGTCACTCTTGCTCTTCTTGTTGTTACTCTCGTTCTTCTTGTTGTTACTCTTGCTCTTCTTGTTGTTACCCTTGCTCTTCTTGTTGTTACTCTTGTTCTTCCTGCTGTTGCTCTCGTTCTTCTTGTTGTTACTCTTGCTCTTCTTGTTGTTACTCTTGTTCTTCTTGTAGTTACTCTTGTTCTTCTTGTAGTTACTCTTGCTCTTCTTGTAGTTACTCTTGTTCTTCTTGTAGTTACTCTTGCTCTTCCTGTTGTTACTCTTGCTCTTCTTGTTGTTACTCTTGTTCTTCTTGTAGTTACTCTTGCTCTTCTTGTTGTTACTCTTGCTCTTCTTGTTGTTACTCTTGCTCTTCATGTTGTTACTCTAACTCTTCTTGTTGTTACTCTTGTTCTTCTTGTAGTTACTCTTGTCCTTCTTGTAGTTACTCTTGCTCTTCTTGGAGTTACTCCTGCTGTTGCTCTCGTTCTTCTTGTTGTTACTCTCGTTCTTCTTGTTGTTACTCTTGCTCTTCCTGCTGTTACTCTTGCTCTTCCTGTTGTTACTCTCGTTCTTCTTGTAGTTACTCTTGCTCATCTTGTTGTTACTCTTGTTCTTCCTGCTGTTGCTCTCGTTCTTCTTGTTGTTACTCTCGTTCTTCTTGTTGTTACTCTTGTTCTTCCTGCTGTTGCTCTTGTTCTTCTTGTTGTTACTCTTGCTCTTCTTGTTGTTACTCTTGCTCTTCTTGTTGTTACTCTTGCTCTTCTTGAAGTTACTCTTGTTCTTCCTGTTGTCACTCTTGCTCTTCGTGTTGTTTCTCTTGCTCATCTTGTTGTTACTCTTGCTCTTCTTGTTGTTACTCTTGCTCTTCTTGTTGTTACACTTGCTCTTCTTGTAGTTACTCTTGTTCTTCTTGTAGTTACTCTTGTTCTTCTTGTTGTTACTCTTGCTCTTCTTGAAGTTACTCTTGTTCTTCCTGTTGTCACTCTTGCTCTTCGTGTTGTTTCTCTTGCTCATCTTGTTGTTACTCTTGCTCTTCTTGTTGTTACTCTTGCTCTTCTTGTTGTTACTCTTGCTCTTCTTGTTGTTACACTTGCTCTTCTTGTTGTTACTCTCGTTCTTCTTGTTGTTACTCTTGCTCTTCCTGCTGTTACTCTTGCTCTTCCTGTTGTTACTCTCGTTCTTCTTGTAGTTACTCTTGCTCATCTTGTTGTTACTCTTGTTCTTCCTGCTGTTGCTCTCGTTCTTCTTGTTGTTACTCTCGTTCTTCTTGTTGTTACTCTTGTTCTTCCTGCTGTTGCTCTTGTTCTTCTTGTTGTTACTCTTGCTCTTCTTGTTGTTACTCTTGCTCTTCTTGTTGTTACTCTTGCTCTTCTTGAAGTTACTCTTGTTCTTCCTGTTGTCACTCTTGCTCTTCGTGTTGTTTCTCTTGCTCATCTTGTTGTTACTCTTGCTCTTCTTGTTGTTACTCTTGCTCTTCGTGTTGTTACTCTTGCTCTTCTTGTAGTTACTCTTGTTCTTCTTGTTGTTACTCTTGCTCTTCTTGTAGTTACTCTTGTTCTTCCTGCTGTTGCTCTCGTTCTTCTTGTTGTTACTCTTGCCCTTCGTGTTGTTACTCTTGCTCTTCTTGTAGTTACTCTTGTTCTTCCTGCTGTTGCTCTCGTTCTTCTTGTAGTTACTCTTGCCCTTCGTGTTGTTACTCTTGCTCTTCTTGTAGTTACTCTTGTTCTTCGTGTTGTTACTCTTGCTCTTCTTGTAGTTACTCTTGCTCATCTTGTTGTTACTCTTGTTCTTCTTGTTGTTACTCTTGCTCGTCCTGCTGTTGCTCTCGTTCTTCTTGTTGTTACTCTTGTTCTTGTTGTGGTTACTCTTGCTCTTCTTGTTGTTACTCTTGCTCTTCTTGTTGTTACTCTTGCTCTTCTTGTTGTTACTCTTGCTCTTCTTGTAGTTACTCTTGTTCTTCGTGTTGTTACACTTGCTCTTCTTGTAGCTACTCTTGTTCTTCTTGTAGCTACTCTTGTTCTTCTTGTAGTTGCTCTTGCTTTTCTTGTTGTTACTCTTGCTCTTCTTGTTGTTACTCTTGCTCTTCTTGTTGTTACTCTTGCTCTTCTTGTTGTTACTCTTGCTCTTCTTGTTGTTATTCTTGTTCTTCTTGTAGTTACTCTTGCTCTTCTTGTTGTTACTCTTGCTCTTCTTGTTGTTACCCTTGCTCTTCCTGTTGTTACTCTTGTTCTTCTTGTTGTTGCTCTTGCTCTTCTTGTTGTTACTCTTGCTCTAGTTGTAGTTACTCTTGCTCTTCTTGTTGTTACTCTTGCTCTTCTTGTTGTTACTCTTGCTCTTCTTGTTGTTACTCTTGCTCTTCTTGTAGTTACTCTTGTTCTTCTTGTTGTTACTCTTGCTCTTCTTGTTGTTACTCTTGCTCTTCTTGTTGTTACTCTTGCTCTTCTTGTTGTTACTTTCGTTCTTCCTGCTGTTGCTCTTGCTCTTCCTGTTGTTACTCTTGCTCTACCTGTTGTTACTCTTGCTCTTCTTGTAGTTACTCTTGCTCTTCTTGTAGTTACTCTTGCTCTTCTTGTTGTTACTCTTGCTCTTCTTGTAGTTACTCTTGCTCTTCTTGTAGTTACTCTTGCTCTTCTTGTTGTTACTCTTGCTCTTCTTGTTGTTACTCTTGTTCTTCTTGTTGTTACTCTTGCTCTTCTTGTTGTTACTCTTGCTCTTCTTGTTGTTACTCTTGTTCTTCTTGTAGTTACTCTTGCTCTTCTTGTTGTTACTCTTGCTCTTCTTGTTGTTACTCTTGTTCTTCCTGTTGTTACTCTTGTTCTTCTTGTTGTTACTCTTGCTCTTCTTGTTGTTACTCTTGCTCTAGTTGTAGTTACTCTTGCTCTTCTTGTTGTTACTCTTGCTCTTCTTGTTGTTACTCTTGCTCTTCTTGTAGTTACTCTTGCTCTTCTTGTAGTTACTTTTGTTCTTCCTGCTGTTGCTCTTGCTCTTCCTGTTGTTACTCTTGCTCTACCTGTTGTTACTCTTGCTCTTCTTGTAGTTACTCTTGCTCTTCTTGTAGTTACTCTTGCTCTTCTTGTTGTTACTCTTGCTCTTCTTGTAGTTACTCTTGCTCTTCTTGTAGTTACTCTTGCTCTTCTTGTTGTTACTCTTGCTCTTCTTGTTGTTACTCTTGCTCTTCTTGTTGTTACTCTTGCTCTACTTGTTGTTACTCTTGCTCTTCTTGTTGTTACTCTTGCTCTTCCTGTTGTTACTCTTGTTCTTCTTGTTATTACTCTTGCTCTTCTTGTTGTTGCTCTTGCTCTACTTGTAGTTACTCTTGCTCTTCTTGTTGTTACTCTTGCTCTTCTTGTTGTTACTCCTGCTCTTCTTGTTGTTACTCTTGCTCTTCTTGTAGTCACTCTTGCTCTTCTTGTAGTTACGTTTGTTCTTCCTGCTGTTGCTCTTGCTCTTCCTGTTGTTACTCTTGCTCTTCTTGTTGTTACCCTTGCTCTTCTTGTAGTTACTCTTGTTCTTCCTGCTGTTGCTCTCGTTCTTCTTGTTGTTACTCTTGCTCTTCTTGTTGTTGCTCTTGCTCTTCCTGTTGTTACTCTTGCTCTTCCTGTTGTTACTCTTACTCTTCTTGTTGTTACTCTTGTTCTTCTTGTTGTTTCTCTTCTTCTTCCTGCTGTTGCTCTCGTTCTTCTTGTTGTTACTCTTGTTCTTCTTGTTGTTACTCTTGCTCTTCCTGGTGTTACTCTTGCTCTTCTTGTTGTTGCTCTTGTTCTTCTTGCTGTTACTCTTGCTCTTCTTGTTGTTACTCTTGCTCTTCCTGTTGTTACTCTTACTCTTCTTGTTGTTACTCTTGTTCTTCCTGTTGTTGATCTCGTTCTTTTTGTTGTTACTCCTGTTCTTCTTGTAGTTACTCTTGCTCTTCTTGTTGTTACTCTTGCTCTTCCTGTTGTTACTCTAACTCTTCTTGTTGTTACTCTTGTTCTTCTTGTTGTTACTCTTGTTCTTCCTGCTGTTGCTCTCGTTCTTCTTGTTGTTGCTCTCGTTCTTCTTGTTGTTACTCTTGCTCTTCCTGGTGTTACTCTTACTCTTCTTGTTGTTACTCTTGTTCTTCTTGTTGTTACTCTTGCTCTTCCTGTTATTGCTCTTCCTGTTGTTCCTGTTGTTCCTCCTGCTTCTCCTCTTGCCCTCGCACCTGCTCCTCCTCCACCTCTTTTCTGCCGATATCCCTAGGCTTCTCTATTTCTGTTTAAGTAGGATTTGTCGTAATATCAGCAAGATGGCGCTCTGATATTGGTGGGGTGTCCTAAAGGGGGTGTAGGGTTTTATTTTGTGTTCAGACTGAACTTCAGGGGGCAGGGAGCAAGCGGGTAGAGAGGACCTCTTTAGGGGGAAGCAGTGGTACGTGTTGTAGGGTGGTGATGACTCACCAGTCCTGAATGCTGGTAGCTTGAACCACCCGGGTTATCTGGGGTGGCTGGCTCAAGGCTGCGTGTAGAGCTGCAGCTAGTACGGTGTTCGAGGTGTGCACCCTGAACTGGTTCCAGCCTTGCTCAGTGCACTCTGATCTTGGGTGTCATGACCCTTCCTTACTGCACGTCCTGCATGTTCATGGCCATGCACGCGGGATGAATAGTGGTTACACTGGAAAGACTCCTGAGAGATTGTGAAATCATGCAAGAGTGCATTGCCTTTTCAGCAGCATTGAAGTGTATTTGCACTCTGATTAATGAGTTCCGGAATTTTATTTTTTGAAAATGAGTGAATAAGAGTGGGTTTGTGTGTGTGTGTGTGTGTGTGTGTGTGTGTGTGTGTGTGTGTGTGTGTGTGTGTGTGTGCACCCGTGCATGCGTGCGTGCCTGTCTGCGTATGTACGCATAAGCTTGCATGTGTATATATTTGTGTGAGTGTGTGTGTGCGCGCGCGCGCATGTGTGTGCGTGTGTGTGCGTTTGTGCGTGTGTGTGTGTGTGAGTGTGTGTGTGTGTTTGTGTGTGCGTGCGTGCATGTTTGAGCTTTTCTTGGATTTAGAGCAAACATTGGATGCTTTTGGCTGCAGGAGTGCATGTAGCGTACATCCGACGCACACGCTTTTTAAGAGTGCTGGCAAAGCCCATTGTAACGCAGCTGTCTACCTACAAGCGTGGCACACTGGCCCTGACACTGCATGCAATTTGACGCGGCACGTTCATTCATTGCGAAAGTCGGATATCGCTGGCATGCATAATGCAGGTTGGACTCTCTCTCTTTCTCTCTCTCTCTCTCTCTCTCTCTCTCTCTCTCTTTTTTTCTCTGTCTCTGTCTCTCTCTCTCTCTCAATCACTTCATCTCTGTCTTTCTCTCTCTCCCTCCCTCTCTCCCCCCTCTCTCTATCCCTTTCTCTCTTCATCTTTCTCTCCACCTTTCTCCATATATATATATATCTCTCTCCATCTCCATCTCTCTCTCTCTCTCTCTCTCTGAATTTTAATGTGTGTGCGTGTATGCATGCGTGTGTGTGTGTGTGCGCGCATGCATGTGTGTGTGCACATGCGACCGCACACGCATTCAAACACGGCGCATCTACGTTTGTTTGCATTGGAATTAGCTCTAAATCCATGGGCTTTGCATTCGCCGTCAGTCCACCAACCTATGGAACACCTGTTCGGGGCTCTGGAAGTTGCATGGTTGTTTTGCATGACAAAACTGTAGCATTGTGTTGTATTGCACTGCAGTGTGTTTAGTCATCCCACTGAGATCAGCGTGAAGTGAGAGAGATGGGAGAGAGAGAGAGAGAGAGAGAGAGAGAGAGAAAGACAGAGAGAGAGACAGAGAGAGAGACAGAGAGAGAGACAGAGAGAGACAGAGAGAGAGACAGAGAGAGAGAGACAGAGACAGAGAGAGAGAGAGACAGAGAGAGAGAGAGAGAGAGAGAGAGAGGAAGTGTCAAGAAGAAATGTGCGAAGTCTCTCGAATTCTGTCAGTGTGCCGCTGAATGATGCACACTGTCACCCCTTTCTCAAGATTCGTACGTAAATTAAACCAGAGTATAGGATGAAGATTTGATTTTTAACATTCGAAATACAGATATCCGAAATGTTTCTGTCCACATGTACCGCAATCTTATACAATTGATGGCGGTTTATACATAAGTCATAACTCATACTCCATCGCCTGTCAGCCAATCAAACTCTACCCTCTGCATTGCTTGGTAAAGCATGCCCAGATATGCAAGTCCAACGGAAACCGTAGTACTGTGAAGTCTGATTTCTGATTAAGAAACTTTCAGACTCTCAGTGGACCAAGGGCATGCGCTTTGCTCTGTCTCGGCTCTTTCGTGCAAAGGTGGACGGACGATGTTGGTTTCTACAGTGGAGGTATTGGACGCCACTGGTCGGGTAGTTGAGAATAGGAAGAGGGAAAGAAAATCTATTCGGCAAATCTGCATTCATGAATGGTGGCATAATTCTACGGTCATCGTGGAAACCCACTCATTCATAATGGACAGATTGCGGGAGCAGCGGGAAGAATGCGCTGATTATTTCCGTTTACTGCCGACCATGGTCAGGTTCAAAGTTTTTAAACTTTATTTTACCAGCTGAGTTTATTTGCGAAGTCTGATAGCAGACAGAAGGAAATTTCTACAACTTCCCGGCCTTTCTCAAACGACTAAAGGAACCTGTTCAGCCTCACACAGCGTTGTCAGTTTATTTAAACTTGAAGACCCTAACTACGCCCCTATCAACCTGTGGCTTGAATGTGCGACGAAGATAATGAATCGCTCGTTAATTCTTTGATGGCGTCTGGAGGAAACAACTTGAAATCATGAAACGACTGGAGACCGCATACGTGTAAACGAGGTGAATAATAGCAAACAAAGACAGGGCAGATAAGGTTCTTGTCGTTCGTTTGACTTTTGGGAGCTTGGGCAATAGAGAAGGACAGGCAGCTGCAAAAGTCGGACACTTGATCCTCTGTGCTGGTTTATTGCCACGACATGCAGGCTTTCAGTGCGGCGTGGCTCCACCCTGGTGTATATTGCCACGACATGCAGGCTTTCAGTGCGGCGTGGCTCCACCCTGGTGTATATTGCCACGACATGCAGGCTTTCAGTGCGGCGTGGCTCCACCCTGGTGTATATTGCCACGACATGCAGGCTTTCAGTGCGGCGTGGCTCCACCCTGGTGTATATTGCCACGACATGCAGGCTTTCAGTGTGGCGTGGCTCCACCCTGGTGTATATTGCCACGACATGCAGGCTTTCAGTGTAGCGTGGCTCCACCCTGGTGTATATTGCCACGACATGCAGGCTTTCAGTGTGGCGTGGCTCCACCCTGGTGTATATTGCCACGACATGCAGGCTTTCAGTGCGGCGTGGCTCCACCCTGGTGTATATTGCCACGACATGCAGGCTTTCAGTGCGGCGTGGCTCCACCCTGGTGTATATTGCCACGACATGCAGGCTTTCAGTGCGGCGTGGCTCCACCCTGGTGTATATTGCCACGACATGCAGGCTTTCAGTGTAGCGTGGCTCCACCCTGGTGTATATTGCCACGACATGCAGGCTTTCAGTGTGGCGTGGCTCCACCCTGGTGTATATTGCCACGACATGCAGGCTTTCAGTGTGGCGTGGCTCCACCCTGGTGTATATTGCCACGACATGCAGGCTTTCAGTGTGGCGTGGCTCCACCCTGGTGTATATTGCACGTTTTCGTTCCAGCACATACCAACCATCAAACACACATATACACACATTTAAACACACACACACACACACACTCACACAAACACACACTCACACTCATATTCTCTCACACACACACATACACTCACACACAAACACACACACACTCACATTCACACTCACACACACACACACACACACACACACACACACACGCACGCACTCACACTCACACTCATACTCACACACACACACACACACACACACACACACACACACACACACGCATGCACACACGCATACACGAATGAACAACCCACACAAACATACACACGCACACATGTATACACGCATGCAAACACACACACAATTTTTCAATGTGCATTACATGTGCACGCTCGGGTGTTTAACCAGCTCTTCGCAAAGCCAGTAATCTCCTACATTGATATTGACACTGCTTACGAAAGTAACTAATACGCCTTTGCGACCACTTTTCTCTTACTAATAGACGTTTTACATGCATTTCATTTCATGCGTTAAAGATGGCACATTCATTTTTGTCATTTTTAATTCAAGACAAATGACTTCTGAAATCAGGTTGCAGACTCAACACATATGTATTAACAGTGTGATCATTACTACCCGGATGTGTCAAAGGAGTTGTGAGACTATTACTAGCACCTGCACTCTCAACCCAATCGTGAAGGACTGTTTAGTTGTTTTCTGGTAGTGGTGTTTTTAAATTAATTTTTGTATTTTATTTTGTTTAAAATATCTTTCGTATGACGTGCATATTCTCTCTCTCTCTCTCTCTCTCTCTCTCTCTCTCTCTCTCTCTCTCTCTCTCTCCTTTTGTTTCCCAGCCTTTCTATTTATTGGCCGCCATTCATCCCTTCTTCATGCTTTGCTTAACTACCCCCTTTTTTCTCTCTGTTTTCCGTACTCTAAATCTCACAGTTTGGCATAAGCACGTTCAGTTCTATCATCTGCAGCTTCTCCCCCACATCCACCTCCAGTACATTGTTCCTTCACGGAACTCCCCTCCTCCCTTCTATACCTGTATTTCCAACCGATTCCGTTAAGGCTCCTACACACGTACCAGTTGTCCCCTGGTTTCGCTGCCGATCCGGTCAAGAATCAGAACGGTTGATTCATTTGCATACAATCCGGCCCGGTTCTTGTCTCTATAGGCGCCTATACACGTACCGGTTTTCAAGCCGATTTTGCTCCCGATCCGGCCTGACCATGCGTGTATAAATCGGGTTGACAGCCACACGCAACGATTACACCGAGACCGCGCACTCGAGCGATTTTCCTTTATGCGAAGCGAGGTCAGAATTTAGAGTTACGTCCCTTTGCTCCGCGCCTCGTTCTCGCGCCTAAGCCATGGCAACAGATGCTTTCGGCGTGTAGATTTATGCGTCGACCTGCATTTGCAATTTTAAAACATAGGAGCTTTTACGACCCATTGATGTATTCAACATACAGCTTTGATAAATTAATGCTGTTCATGGCTTACATTTTCTTTGGATGGGTTTCTATTGTCCCCAAAAATCAGCGTTTTCTGTGCAAACATGCACGCAACGAAAGCTGCTGATAGATGCTTTCGCGTGAAGGTGCATTGACCCCCATTTCCAATTTTACAATGTAGGAGCTTTCACGACCTCTTGATGCATTCAACATACAGCTTTGATAAAATAATGCTGTTCATGGCTTACATTTTCTTTGGATGGGGTTTTAGTATCCCCCAAATACACCGTTTTATGTGCGAAGCGGAGCCATCTCCGCCATTTAAATTGGCAATTAGTCGCGAGATTCTCGTTGTTCTCGCGTCGACTGGCATACGAATCGGGCGAGACCGGGTCGGGGAATAGAGCTTGCCCTACGGACAAGAACCGGGCCGGAT
>JAWQFJ010028919.1:0-2500 GCA_034096865.1 Theodoxus fluviatilis
GAGAGAGAGAGAGAGAGAGAGAGAGAGAGAGACAGAGAGAGAGAGAGAGAGAGAGAGAGAGAGAGAGAGAGACAGAGACAGAGAGAGAGAGAGACAGAGAGAGAGAGAGAGAGACAGAGACAGAGAGAGAGAGAGAGAGAGAGAGAGAGAGAGAGAGAGAGAGAGAGAGAGAGAGAGAGAGAGAGAGAGAGAGAGAGAGAGAGAGACAGAGAGAGAGACACAGAGAGAGAGAGAGACAGAGAGAGAGAGAGACAGAGAGAGAGAGAGAGAGAGAGAGAGAGAGAGAGAGAGAGACAGAGAGAGAGACAGAGAGAGAGAGAGAGAGACAGAGAGAGAGAGAGAGACAGAGAGAGAGAGAGACAGAGAGACAGAGAGAGAGACAGAGAGAGAGAGAGAGAGAGAGAGAGAGAGAGAGAGAGAGAGAGAGAGAGAGAGAGAGAGAGAGAGAGGACGGAGAGTAAAAACCTAACTGAACTGGAATATATGCATGTTTAAAGCCACCGACGCATTTTTCTTCTGATACAAGTTTAACAATACACAAAAGCTCCTGAATTTACACACACATACACACACACACACACACACACACACACACACACACACACACACACACACACACACACACACACACACACATTGACAAACGGAACTACTTATCGTCAATACGGTTCACACAGTTATGTATCTTTTGAATCATTGCATGTTTGTGCAGAACACACTGCAATGGTGGCAGGGTCGTCACCGTTGGTCATTGTCAAGGAGCGTGCTGTCTCGAGGCGAGTCCTTCTCACTGAACTGGGCAGGGCTTCCACGTCAGTGGATCCACCTAAGAACTTTTAGCTAGAGGTCAATCCCAGGACAGCAGTCTCCCGAGCAAACTCGATCCAAGCATATTCAAAACTATCAGGCTGACGACCACTAGAGGTGCAAGAGCCCTTGTTTTGTAACCTAAACTGCATGAACCCAGTGCGAACACAGTACGTTGTTCCTCAGGTAGATTTCATCTCGATCAGTTTCTTCAGCTGCTGGTGTGTCGAAAGCATTGAAAATATAAAGTGCCATGGTATCGTTGCTATCCATCTTTTAGCTGCGGTTTCTGAAACAGTACAGAGTTGTTGTCGATGTCTCGAATGAGAAAGAGAAAACTTCTAAACTTGTGCAGTGACACAACAGCGTCTGGTGATATGCGACAAAGGCGATAAAACCTTGACACAGCATGGCGATAGCTTCCATGACTCACTTTCTCAATAAATTTTGCACTTTATAGAGCGACGCCGAATGCTCAAAGACCACGGGAAGAAATCCCTGCACTGATGAAGTAGCTGCCATGTCAACGTTCCTCGTACAAGGAAATCCTCCTCGGGCCAGTGCGCCATTCATGGCAATGAGATTGAAGGCCATTCAGGTCAGCAAGTGCGGAGAAAGACACCAACTCTGGGTTGTCGCCCTTGGAAAAAGGCGTCTTCCTTCCAAGTTTGCAACAAGTTTTGGCGGTTTCGATGACATGGCAGGAGAGGAGCGAGGCTGACAGAAGAAATTCATTGAATCTCTGATGAAAATTAAACATTGTCTCTCGCTGTCACGGAACAGACCGTTGCTGAAGAGCTCGCCCCAGAATGGAAGCTACGATCGTGTTTTAGTTAATGAGATTGTTGAGATCATGCCATTCTCTCGACGCCTCTTTTAGCGGGTCTGAACTGTGACGTCAGGTCATATATGATTTGACCTTTTTCACTCGGGACGACGTGGGTCGAAATAACTCGGCACGTGCGAGAGTCGTATTGATTGCTGTCTGTCAGCTGAAGCAGTCCTTTCGATTTACGGCGCCCCTCTATTTCTGTAGTACAGACCTGCTGCACTCTCGTGTGCCTTACCTCCCCGCTTCTCCCACTTTTCCTGTCAGTCATTTCTTGAACGTCCATCCAGGCCATCCCCTCGGAATTCCCTGTGGCTATTCCAGAGAGGTTTCTCTTCGTTATCTCTACCTTCATTTCCCTGATTCGCTACTTTGATCCGTTTCTTTTCTCTTTGTTCCCAACGAGATCAATTTCTGATGTACCCTCTGCCCTTGTTCCAACCATTACCTACCCCCATCGTCTCAAACGAGCGCTTTTGTACCTAGCAGTTTGATCATTCCTTATTTCTTTGGGCCCTTTGCAATCAGTGTGAATTTCAATGTTTTTACAAAACAAAATGAGTCATCGATTGCTTTTCCAAAACTCTAGTGCGTTCGGGGAACAATGACAGACAAGTTATTTCCCTTTTTTCCTGGTCAAATATTAACTTTTCACGCCTGAGATACTATGTTTCATTGTGTACTAAAATGGACCGCACACTAAAAACAACGAGCACTGCTCAACCATCTTTCATCAGACAGCTAATGAAACGCTTATCGGACGAACTTCGTCGTCATATGTACTTTTTGTTTCAAACAAAGTAACTTTTCACCAATATATTTGTATAATTACATTGTTTCATCAGTTCTGAATGAATACGCAAA
>JAWQFJ010028919.1:7500-15000 GCA_034096865.1 Theodoxus fluviatilis
CTGTGGACGTATGCGTTAATATCTTCAGCAGTTTCACTGTCTTCTAGTTCTGCTGGAAGGAAGTTTCGTGACGGTGCATCAGCTATTGGTATGTTCCTTCCAGGGACATGTGCGATGTCTAGGTCAAACTTCTGTAGTTGTCGCGCGGGGGTGCTGCTGCTAGTGGCTTCTTCGTGATGCTTTCTAAGGGTTTTTAATCTGTCTGTACGATTGTTCTGTGACCAAAGATGTATTGGTGAAACAACCTTTTGCATCCAAAAGCAATTGCACAGAGCTCCTTCTCTATTTGAGCATAGTTCTGCTCTGAGGAGTTGAGGGATTTTGACGCGAAGGCAACAGGTTTGTCATCTTGGAAAATCGCAGCTCCGAGACCACGTTTACTTGCATCTACCTGGAGTGTGACTGGTTTTGCAGGATAGTACAAAGCAAGTACTGGTTGACTGGAGATGATGGTCTTTGCTTGTTGGAGTGCCTCTTCCTGTTCTCTCTCCCATGAGAATTCATTCTCATCTTTCAGTAGTTCCTTCATCGGTTGAGTAGTCTCTGACAGCTTTGGAGCGAATTTTGCTAGATACGTCATCATGCCTAGGATGGTCTGCAATTTCTTCTTGTTTGCTGGGGCAGTCATCTTCTGGACAGCTTTTACCTTGGCTGGGTTTGGTTTCAGACCTTCGGCAGACACGATGTGTCCAAAGTACTCCACTTCTTCTGCAGCAATGGTGAGCTTGTCAGGATTCAATTTCAGATTCTTCTATTCTGCTCTTTGGAGTGCCGCTCTGAGATTCACGTCATGCTCCTCACGTGTTTTCCCTGTGATAAGGATATCATCCAAGAGTATCGTAACTCCGGGTATTCCTTCAAATGTTTCTTCAATCTTGCGTTGAAATTCGTCCTGGGCTTTGACAAGTCCAAATGGTAGACGCAGGAATCTGTACCTTCCAAACGGGGTGTTGAAGGTGGTCAAGAAGGAGGAATCTGTGTCTAGCTTCATCTGCCAGTAGCCTGATCTTGCGCCGAGCTTGCTGAAAAATAGGGCACCTGTCATCTTGGCTAGGGCATCTTCAAGAGTTGGCATTGGATAGTGCGGTTTCTTGATGGCAGAATTGAGGTCTCTGGGGTCCAGGCAAATACGTAGTTTCCCCGTTGGGTTTCTGCACAACTACTCTTGAATTGACCCAGTCTGTTTGCCTTGGGTAAAGGCTGTTGTTATTTCTTGACTCCAGCCAAAAACCAAGGCTTCAGCAAAATGTTGTTATGTTGTACTGTTATGTGGGGATTATCTTCAGCCGTGGTAAGCTCCTAACATAACAATTGGCATTCTCTGGAGACAAAGATCAAATCCCCTGAAGACGGAGTGTAGCTGCCTATATGGCGGGGTGTTCAAAAACAGTCACACACGCAATCATCACCCACTTGGGTGATCCTGGGAGTGTTTAGCCCAGGTATGCAACAACAACAACAACCTAGTCTGTTGGCTCTGTCACCTTGGCAACTATTCCTGTCTCCACCGTGGCATCTAGGTCTTTCTTCAGCTGTTCCTTTATAGCGTGTGGTACACGGCGAGTAGAGTGAACAACTAGCGTTGCATCTGGTTTCAGGTGTATCTTCACCTCTCCCTCGAGGCATCCTAGACCAGTGAAGAGCTTCTTGTACTCTGTCAGTACAGTGTCTTTGGTTGCCGGTACTACCTCTGAATCCACAGACATGATAAGCTGGATCAGGTTCAAGTCAAGGCATGTCTGGAGACCAAGGATTGGCTGTGAGTGTCCTTCTCTTTTCGCCTCGTAGAATCTAGAGTGTTTCTGTTTGTCCTTGTAGGAACAATTCATGTCCACATATCCCTTGACATCCAGTGGTTGTCCTGTGTATCCATATAGCTGCTGATACGATTTCTTCAATCTGGAAGGTTTCTTCAGCTTGTTGTAGGCTGACAATGGGAGGACGTTGACCTGGGCACCTGTGTCGAGCTTGAACTGCCCGGCATTGCCTGTCTGGAGCTGTATCTCCGCATACGCAGTTTTAGGCTGACTGTTCTGATGATCGACGGTGTCGATGACAAGTTGGTGGGTATCGGTCTCTTCGTCATTCTCCCCTTCCACGTTGTGGTTTTTTCTTTGGTTCCCTCGCTTCTTCTTGAAGCACACCCTTGCAAAGTGATTTGCTTGTGGCAGTACAAGCATTCCTTTCCGAACGCATGGCACTGTTTCCTGCCGTGTTTATCGCCACAATTCTGACAAGGAAAGGTGTCTTGTTTTTTGGCTGTATTTTTCGTGCTTTCCTTCCTACGTGTATGAAGTGCATCTACTGTGTCACTTGTCGCCATTTTTGCAAGCTGCTTCTTGGTAGATTCAATTGTTGTGGTGATTTCTATATCTTTTTGCATGGTAAGCGTATCACCTTCGTGCAGCAGTTTCTCACGAATGTTTTCTGAAGCTACGCCTGAGACAATTCGATCCCTCACCATGTCGTCTGGCTTATCATATTCACAGTCTTTTACCATGTTCCTTAGGTCTGTGACAAAAGGTTCAAAGGTTTCTCCATGTTGTTGTTCTCTCTCTTGAAAGACATATCTGGAGAACACGGAGTTCTTTCTTGGGCGGGTATGATTGGTGAAATGGGTGTACAAGACGTCAATGTCGTTGCTGTCATCGCCTGAGAGATGCCATGAATTGAATATTTCTCTCCCTGTCTCTCCTACCCATATGAGAAGATATGCGCATTTGCTTTCATTCTCCACGTTTTTGAGAGAACCTTGAAACATCAATTCAGCATGCTACCTGAATTTTCTCCATTGCTCGGTGAGGTTTGGTGCATTCCAGTCGATAACTGGGGCGTGCGATACTGCATTTGCCATTTCGAGATTTCAATCAATAGCGGATTTGTACGCACATGGGACTGAGGAGAAATATCCCTTACGTAGGCTCGTTTTGTAGGAAATATGCACACACACTGTTGAAATAGGCCTTGGCGTATCCTTCTGACACCATATAATGTTCTTGGGTGTGTCACAGATGTAGTGATGACCCAAGACAGTATTCTGGTAGGACAGCGTGCCGTTTTAATCAGCCATTTGATACTGGGAATTCTGAGTTATCCGAGGGGAGGTAACTCTTATTCAAAGGAAAGTTATGGAAGGGTTGCTTCCCTTAGTTCTGCAGTTATTTTTACCAAAATGTTACACCCACATTGTGATGCTAATCAGAGCCTGTTGTGTTTGGTGTCGACAGTAATATAGGTTTCCCGAGAGTTAAACATCCGGGTGACCACTTTCCACACACAAAAAACTACGTCTGAGGGCTGAGGTTAACATAAGTATTTCCCTTAAAGCCCAGTTTCATGGAGCAACGCTTATGTCTACTTTGCCGTAGTAGCAACCGTATCTAACCAATCAGGAAGCAGAGCTAGACCGAAGCTGCGTCCTGATTGGTCAGATAAGACTGCTGCTACGGCGAAGTTGGTGTAAGCCTTGGTCAATTAAAACAGAACTTTAGGCATCCTGTGAACTTCCTGACAGTAACAGACTCATACAGAACTTTAGGCATCCTGTGAACTTCCTGACAGTAACAGACTCTTACAGAACTTTAGGCATCCTGTGAACTTCCTGACAGTAACAGACTCATACAGAACTTTAGGCATCCTGTGAACTTCTTGACAGTAACAGACTCATACAGAACTTTAGGCATCCTGTGAACTTCTTGACAGTAACAGACTCATACAGAACTTTAGGCATCCTGTGAACTTCCTGACAGTATCAGACTCATACAGAAGTTTAGGCATCCTGTGAACTTCCTGACAGTAACAGACTCATACAGAACTTTAGGCATCCTGTGAACTTCCTGACAGTTACTGACTCATACAGAACTTTAGGCATCCTGTGAACTTCCTGACAGTAACTGACTCATACAGAAGTTTAGGCATCCTGTGAACTTCCTGACAGTAACAGACTCATACAGAACAATTTCAAAGATTGGAACAGCATATCCCTCTGAGTCAAATACAAAGTGATTTTTGGGTGTGGTTTTAGCAGCTTGACAAGATGGCTGAAGATTAAAGATAAAAACGTTGGTAGAAAGAGTGTGCGTTCATAATTACTGTTTTCACTGCTGACACCCTCGGCGTTTCTCTCTGCTTCTGTGTCCAGCTAGTGCGTGAGCTTGCGCGCGTAAGCATGAAAACTCTCTCTCTCTCTCTCTCTCTCTCTGCGTGCGTGCGTGCGTGCGTGCGTGCGTGTGTGTGTGTGTGTGTGTGTGTGTGTGTGTGTGTGTGTTTCCCTTCTATGTGTCTGCGTGGGCATATGTGCGTCTCTGTGTTTGAGTGCGTGTGCATGTTCGTACGTTCATTTGTCCTTATGTGTCAATCCGTCCTAGCTTCTACCCGTTTGCTCGTCTGTTCTCTCTCTCTCTCTCTCTCTCTCTCTCTCTCTCTCTCTCTCTCTCTCTCTCTCTCTCTCTCTCTCTCTCTCTCTCTCTCTCTCTCTCTCTCTCTCTCTCTCTTTCTACTCACCATTCCACCCCCACCCCTCCACCCCCACCAATGCCGAGACCGAAATAAAAATTCTTGTGTCTAGAGCGCAGACGCTTCAATTGCCTTAGTGACAGGATCTGCTGACAAATGCAGACCCCACCCAGAAGGTTAGCGGTGTGAGACTGGGGCCGAATACCTACTGGGTAGTCCGCCAAAACAGGCAATGCAATTCTCGCGTCCAGGAAGCCGGGCGTGCGTGATCACCCACATACAGAGGTGTCCCCCTTCGCAGGAGTCAGGGATTATTTGCCTCGTATTGATCTCGTCAATTGCATCCATCAGCACCGTCTGAACGTAGATGCCGTGTGCATGACGGTGGGGGTGGGGTCTGGGGGTGAGAGCAGGCTGATAGAGGCAGACGGAGGCCGAGACAGATAGGGACACGCATACACATACACACGCGCGCGAGCGCGAGCACACATACACACACACACACACACACACACCACACTCACATGAGCACACGCGCGCACGCGTGCACACACAAACACATATATACATCGCGTGTACGCACTAACACACACGCTCATACACACACATACAAAGACACACACACACATATAAACACACATGCGTGACGTCTGCTGCAGCGAGGGCAGACTACGTGCGTGTGTGGCTGCAGCAAGTCAAAGGGCAAGTCTCTTCATCGTCGTCATCATCATCATCATCATCATCATCATCATCATCATCATGGTCGTCGTCGTCTTTTTCGAAGAAAATTCCTTTCGTGGAATTCTTCTTCTGGTCGCCATTCTGTAGCGCGCAGTAGTGGGTTTTACTTCCCGGTAGGAGAGCCAGTGTAGATGAAGCATCCTGCCGAAAGATGCAACGACAGCATCCGTGCAGCTTTGAACACCGCACCTAGCTGCCAGCCGCAAAGCGAATTTAGGCACACTTCTTAGCCGTGGCTGTGAAGAAAAAAATGTGGAAAGTGTAACCTTTAAACGGTGGGCAATGAAACTGAAAAGACCAGTTTCCTTGGATTTTATTTTCATGCAAACTGTGTTTATATACAGCATGGGCGGACATGGGGCTACGGAGGAAGGGGGAAGGCAAAGGTTGAGGATGAAAAGTTGGTAAGGAGGTTGAGTACGATGGGCAGAGATAATGAACTGTGTTGATTGCATTTTC
Organism: Theodoxus fluviatilis; assembly: GCA_034096865.1. NCBI lineage: Eukaryota > Metazoa > Mollusca > Gastropoda > Cycloneritida > Neritidae > Theodoxus > Theodoxus fluviatilis. The sequence continues at coordinate 13,156 of JAWQFJ010028919.1, forward strand.
GAATTTCAAGTGTATCAGGTTCAAGGGTGGAAAAACAGTAGAATGTCTTATTTTTTAGAGTTATTGCCAAAGCTGTTGTCGTTCTTGTTATTGTTGTTGCTGCTGCTGCTGCTGCTGCCGCCGCTGCTGCTGTTACGACATTTAAGATCTAGGGGGAGAGGGGGGGTTGGAAGGGGGGGGGGGGGGATGTCTTGTAATTGTCGATTCAATTCTTGCAGATTAGTCTATTCTCGCTGCCCATCAGAAACCTGAGAAAATTAAAAAGTTTCGCCTCTTCCTTGAAACACACGCAGCTTGCTCCGTCACCCCCTCACACTTATGCGAGCGCCACCTATAGGGCTCCGATGTCGCGTGGTTTGCGTGCTTGAACTTCATTCGCTTACAACTAGTGGGCGCGGCCTTCGTAGCTGCGCGATTCCCGGAGTTGCACCCTTGTGTTTGAGTCCCAGACTTGGATAGGAAATTGCTATAGAAGACCCCGCCGTTACTTCGCGATACAATCAATACAAAGGCCACTGATGTTCAAATATGCGCAAAAATGGTGAAACGCTTCACTCTTGAACTGGCTGACTGTACCTTCTCTACAATCCTGACCCTAGAGCACCAACAGAGCAGCTTGCCAACCCCATCGCCACCCTCAGACGAGGCAGTGCACCCTGCCTGGAGATAATATCGGGAGGCGTTGCAGACGTTGCCCATCACCTCAAGGCAGCAGGCGTGCTCACCAAAGATGCTAGGAAAGGACAGAGGTCAAAGCACAAGCAAAGACGAGTATGGGTGGTGATGGTATGGACAGCGGACTTCGTCATGAAGCTGACCACAAAGCCATATGTAGCCATGGTCTGTCTGCAGGACAGAGGAAGTTCCACTTGACCCGAGTGACCTCCAGGCATGTGTGCATCTCGATGACGAGTCTGAATTCAAAACTCTGCAAAGATTGGAGAGAGAGAGAGAGAGAGAGAGAGAGAGAGAGAGAGAGAGAGAGAGAGAGAGAGAGAGAGAGAGAGAGAGAGAGAGAGAGAGCGATCAAGACAAAAAAAAACAAATTTACAAAGAGTAAAAAAGAAGTACATGGGGAAAAACACTCAAAAAGAATCAACGATGTTGTCTCGTAGCCCTGCTGCTTCTGAAATGTTTGACGCTGACCATGTAAAACTGCCAAGCAAGCTTTGCAATCGCGCCGCTTTCCCGAGCAATTAATTGCCTTCTCTTCGACTCCAAGTCCACAGATCCTTGAAATAGAGTAATGCAGATGCCCTCACAATAATCCTAGTCGCCGTGAAGCCAGGGATGGAGAAGGGTTCTAAGAAAGTTTTAGCTCCTGATGGTCTATTCACCCTTTGTTGACAGTGCGATGAACTCTAGAGTGAGGATTCGGCCCTTCTCTCCCCATCCACAAAGCTCTCCATTTTCGAAGCAGCCAGCCTTGGGCCTTCTTCGTCCTCTGGCCAGGGCAGTTTTGCAAAACAGATGATGATGGTCAGAGGCTGTTGGAAGAAAAACTCCCGCGCCTTTCATTTTTTGAGCTATTTAGATTCATGCTGAAGGCATCGAGATGTCAGAACGGTACCTGAGCAAAAGGTCGTGTCTTTCCCGAGGCGAAAACGAAGACATGTCTTCTCACGACAACACCCAAGAAGCAAAGGTTGGAACAACATCAGAATGCATCACCGCAAGGGAAACAATTGGAGTAGTGTTTTCATCTCTATTTCTCCTCGTGTCCATCATGGCGGGCGATGAAAGGACACGTATTTATCGGGGCCCTGGGGATCTCCAGCTTACTTGACCGCCAAACTTTTTCGGGTGTTTTACATTACGTGAAATGCCCAACTGAGTGTGATCTTT
>JAWQFJ010028919.1:20000-31165 GCA_034096865.1 Theodoxus fluviatilis
GTCCCTACTGCTTGTGCCGTATCCGTCCATACTGCTTGTGCCGTATCCGTCCATACTGCTTGTGCCGTATACGTCCATACTGCTTGTGCCGTATACGTCCATACTGCTTGTGCCGTATACGTCCATACTGCTTGTGCCGTATACGTCCGTACTGCTTGTGCCGTATACGTCCATACTGCTTGTGCCGTATACGTCCATACTGCTTGTGCCGTATCCGTCCGTACTGCTTGTGCCGTATACGTCCGTACTGCTTGTGCCGTATCCGTCCGTACTGCTTGTGCCGTATAGGACATTCTCACTTCTGAAACGGAAATTCAGCCCGAGTTTCGTCCCTTTACTTCCATTAGTTCCGGTGGACTAGTAAAAATAGAAGCTAATGGGATGATCGCTAGATCGTGGCAAAAGGATGACATTAAAGCATGCAAAAAGATTAATTAGATTAAAAACTAATCGAAAATAGTCATATTATACTGTTTTAAAGTATACTTTCTGCACAAAACCCACAGAAGACAGGGGCGGATCTGGGGGGGGGTGCAATGGGTGCAATTGCACCCCCCCCAGCGGGACAAAAAAAAAAAAAAAAAAAAAAGAGAAGAAAAGAAAGAAAGAAAGAAAGAAAAAAAAGAGATATGTTGATAATGTAGTAATGTAAATGTAATTGCACCCCCCCCCCCCCAAGCAAAAAGACAAAAAAATGAGAGAGAGACTCAGGGAAAGAGATGTTGATAAATATTGGAATGTAAATATAATTGCACCCCCCCCCCCTCCTCGGCTTAAAAAAAAAAGAAAGAGAGAAGCTGATAAATATAGTAATGTAAATGTAATTGCACCCCCCCCCTCCCTCGGCAGAACAAAAAAGAGAAAGAGATGCTGATAAATATAGTAATGTAAATGTAATTCCACCCCCAGCCAAAAAACTAACTAAATAAATTAAAGAAATAAAATACATAAACAATGATAATACATTTTAAAAAAATGGAAAGAGAAATATGTTGATAAATATAGTGATGTAATTGCACACACACCCCCCCCCCCCCCAGCCAAAATAAAAAGGGGTGGGTGGGTGCAGAGAGAGAGATGCTGATAAATATAGGAATGCACTAGTAAAATTAAATGTAATTGCACCCCCCCCCCCTTACACACACACACACACACACACACACACACACACACACACACACACACACACACACACACACACACACATACAGCAAAAAAAAAAAAAAAAAAAGAGAAAGAGAGAGAGAGAGAGCCTGAGAGATGCTAATACAGGAATGAAAATAGACATTCCAGATGCTGTCAACAGATTTGCAACAAAATACAACACAGTCATGCGCCTTCAGCCACAAAAAATGTTGTCACATGATTAGGCCTATGACTAGGCAAATTCCTCCATGTGTGTGTTTATTCAATGTCTCTAGACTGACCAGGCCTGACTCCCACAACAAACTGGTTACAGATGTCTTCTTACATATTCGGAATAAAGATTATTAAATTCGAGGTATGATCTTGTTGCAAAGACTTTTTCCTCATGTTGTTTTTGTGAATTGTGATTCTTTATTATTAACATCGAACTTATTTAGCACTGTACATTTTCGAGCATGTGCTTCCCAAGAGAGAGACAGTTGGTCCCATCTCCACCCCCCCAACACATCAGTGGCAAAATGTATCGCCTGAAAATAGCACTTTACACGCTCAGATTGCACCAGATTGCACCATTTTGCTTCCTTTTTATATAAAAAATCCGGGGGGGCATGCCCCCGGACCCCCCTAGCATGCTCGGCGCTTCGCGCCGTCGGTTCGGCGCTTCGCTGATAAGATACAAAACAAAACAAAAAAGAACTTTGCACCCCCCCCTTTCAAAACCCAGATCCGCCCCTGGAAGATAAGTAAACAAACCTCACCGGCTAGCAGACGAACGCGATCGAACCGTAGTCACTACGCCAGCAGACGATCGAGCTAGTGTGATATAATGTTTCATTTAAAGCTCGAAAGAGTAGCAGCAGATAACTGTTTAGTTCTGACTTGAATTGACAGTTTCGTTTCTCTGGTCTGGCGAGGACCGAAAATTCACTATCATCGATTCGATGAGTGATCAACTTTGTACCGCCCTCGGCGCAATGTATAACTTCACGTAGTTCGGCTTGTGGAGAAGATATTAACCGTATATTTTAGTTGTGCGGGGTACACCACCCGCCAAAAATTTTGAATAGTGCTGTTGATATCAATGTTTAGTAATTATTGTCGGATCAGATAGCGAAACGATCACAAGCAACTTAAACGAGCTTGGGAGCAGCGCTTACGTTTGATTCGGCAACTGCAGCCGCTCTCGGTCAATCGATGTCTGACATCACACTTTGAGATTTCAATAACTCCATGAAGTTGCAGTAGTTGCTTGTTTGCTGGAATGCCATGTAGCTTGACAACTTTTCCATCAATAATTTTGCCACGATGGTTATGGCAAATGACACAGTACTGTTTTCCACCCCCACATACTTTGAGCGATCTAGTATTCAGTGCAGACGAAATGTTCGAGAATGCAACCAGCAGCTGCAGTCGAACTCGGTCAATAAATGTATGACATCACATTTTGAGATTTCAATAACTTCATGAAGTTGCAGTAGTTGCTTAATTGTTTGCTGGAATACCATGTCGGATCAGATAGCGAAACGATCACTATTGTGCTAGACCGGGACACTCCCGGCAGGCGTGTTTTGTTTGCGTTGTAAGGTTTGAGAACTAGCTGTAAGTGTAAAAATGGTCAGTTATTAATATAATCGGTGATTTTAGTTGTAATGAAACTTTTTGTGTGTTTTAATGCCATTTTCTTCTCATCATCGACCCGATCTTACAAGTTATGCATTACGCCCAGTGCGGGCAAGTTGATCACTCATCCACTCGATGATAGTGAATTTTCGACATGCGGCTAAAGACAGCTATCCCCTTCCAGAGTCACCGGCTTCTGATTGGCCACTTCGTGTCACTGTGATAGTTTCGTCTGCAACTGGTACTGACGTTATGGTCGCCGTAGTTTGATGTTTACTTCGTGACGTAGTTCGTCCTCTGAACGCTGCCAAGACTATTGCGCGAATGAATGAAATTTGATGTTTCTGTCGTCTAATGAACACGCGCGCATGAAGAAAATTTATGTTTTTGACACTCGTACTTACGTTATGGTCGCCGTAGTTTGATGTTTACTTCTCGTCCGCTGAACGCTGCCAAGACTATTGCGCGAATGAATGAAATTTGACGTTTTCTGTCGTCTAATGAACACGCGCGAATGAAGAAAATTTATGTTTTTGACACTGTGCAGGCTCTGTTTGCGTATTTACAATGTTATTTGTGTTGTATGTTGTAACAGTCGTGTCAGTGTTTACATTGTAAATTCATATATTTAGGTCATGATATCTAGTTTTCTTACAGTCTTAGTGTTTATTTGAATTTAATGTGGATTTTGTTATACGTGAATTGTCCTGAATTGTGGCCAGTTGAGAAAATAGAGAAGATACATAGAATCAATAAAATGCAGCAAGGTAAACCAGAATTTCAGTAAAAGTATCAGCCAAATTTATTTATTCATAATTTTTCAGGATTAATACAAATTTATATCAAAAACATCAGTTCAAATTAATCGAGTCAATTAATCGAGTACATACATACATGTATGGCGTAGCGTCTGCAGGAAATGCCGCGAACGCCGCGATCTAAAAATAGATCAGCGAGTGACGTCTACCAACATCCGTGGACATCGCTTAGCGTGCGTTCCCATTGCTGTGCTGCAAGATGGTTCGACACTGCTCCTGGGGAAAAATGCAACAGCGTTTCAAGATACAAGCGCAAAGACCACATGAAAGAAGTATTTTTTATAACGATGCCCACTTGTTGAATCGGAGAAATTCAATCGATGGGTGCATTTGTGCAGGCGACTACACTTCAAAGTAAAGCCAAACAGCTCCTAGGCACGTTGGAGACAGTTCATTTGTTCAAAGCATTTCGTTGGTGGCAATGAAACTACAGAAATGAATCCGGATCCACTCCCTGCTCATTACACGGAACAGCAGGTGAGATTTTATTATGATAGATAGCGGTTATGGGCTCCGCATCACACGAAATGGAAGATTTATCATGCCTCCGTGCCGAAGGGCGTTTTCGGCGTTCTTTCATTCCTTCAGCTGTTCACAACGCGGACTTACACTATGGATATATAGCTACAGGGTTAAAGAGTAAAGCAACGGATATGCATTATTGCATACATAAGGCTAAGCTACACGAATGATTTCGGTGCGGGTAATAATATATTAATTATTGTGTGATGAGCGGGAGTTTGCGAGAGATCGACCGTACTACAGTCATGACAAGACGTATAATATATATATATATATATATATATATATATATATATATATATATATACGTACGCCTCTGCAGTTGTAACTGTTCTGTGTTTAGTCTGTTTAATTTTAATTGGTATCCACTTCACGTCTTAATCACTAGAAAATTGGACACTCGTCTGAGATCGAGAACACGAAAAAGTATATTAAAATTAAACAGACTAAACACAGAACAGTTACAACTGCAGAGGCGTACGTATATATATATATATATATATATATATATATATATATATATATATATACGACTTGTCATGACTGTACGGTCGATCTCTCGCAAACTCCCGCTCATCACACAATAATTAATATATTATCCCTCCAGGTTTACTGGAGGTCCTACAGACTTTATCCCTCCAGGTTTACTGGAGGTCCTACAGACTTTATCCCTCCAGGTTTACTGGAGGTCCTACAGACTTTATCCCTCCAGGTTTACTGGAGGTCCTACAGACTTTATTAGTCTGTCTGTCTGTCTGTCTGTCCGTCCCGTCTCCACGGCTTATATCTCAAAAACTACTGGACGGATTTCCTTGAGATTTTGCACACTAACTGGAAGTTAGGTCCGATTGAATGTATCAAATTTTCAGAATCGAGGCTTGAAGAGAAAGTGGTTTTTTAAGGTCGTATTCTCGAAATTACCGGTCTAAAAATGATTGAAATGACATTTGACGGCAAAGCCAAATTTGACGTCATTAATAGCATGACGTCATTTGCAAGTACAATTTCGATCCTATATGCCAGGAGAATAATTTCGAAACACCTGGGGAGGAATGGCGAAATTCCAACATGTGCGACGTCATCAATAACGTGACGTCATTTGCGAGGACAGTTTATAGGAGAATTAATTTAGATAGATAGATATGTCCTCAGATGTCTTAGGCTGCGAGGCCTTTATCTGATCTTTTGATCAGTACTTATGGCTACTCTCACTCTCTCTCTGTCTCTCTCTCTGTCTCTCTGTCTCTCTGTCTCTCTCTCTCTCTCTGTCTCTCTCTCTCTCTCTCTCTCTCTCTCTCTCTCTCTCTCTCTCTCTCTCTCTCTCTCTCTCTCTCTCCCACCCACCATCTTACTCTCATTCTCTCTTCCCTTCCTCCCCTTTTCCCAGCTCCCCTCCCCCCTCTTTCTCTCCCTCCCTCTCTCTCTCTCTCTCTCTCTCTCTCTCTCTCTCTCTCTCTCTCTCTCTCTCCCACCCACCCTCTTACTCTCATTCTCTCTTCCCTTCCTCTCCTTTTCCCAGCTTCCCCCCCCCCTCTCTCTCTCTCACTCTCTCTCTGTCTGTCTCTCTCTCTGTGTCTGTCTCTCTCTCTGTCTCTCTCTCTCTCTCTCTCTCTCTCTCTCTCTCTCTCTCCCTCTCTCTCTCTCTCTCTCTCTCTCTCTCTCTCTCTCTCCCACCCACCCTCTTACTCTCATTCTCTCTTCCCTTCCTCCCCTTTTCCCAGCTCCCCCCCTCTCTCTCTCTCTCACTCTCTCTCTCTCTGTCTCTCTGTCTCTCTCTGTCTCTCTCTCTGTCTCTCTCTGTGTCTCTCTCTGTGTCTCTCTCTCTGTCTCTCTCTCTCTCTCTCTCTCTCTCTCTCTCTCACTCTCTCTCTCTCTCTCTCTCTCTCTCTCTCCCACCCACCATCTTACTCTCATTCTCTCTTCCCTTCCTCCCCTTTTCCCAGCTCCCCTCCCACCCTCTCTCTCTGTCTCTCTCTCTGTCTTGAGTTCCTCAGGAATATAAAGGAAAAAATGATAAGAGAATATGACAATGAATGGAGAAGCAGGGTGCAAGAAAGCAGCCGGTGCTCTTTCTATAGACGGTTTAAAACGGATCGAGTGCTTGAACCATATCTATATGCAGTTGATAAACGATTCTTCAGAGACCACTTGGTGAGATTCAGACTAGGAATTAGTGAATTGTTTGTACATAAGAACAGATACAAACCACAAATTCATTCAAATGTCTGTCCAATATGTATGGAGGAAGAGGAGGATGAACTGCATTTTCTGTTGTATTGCCCCGCCCTTTCAGTTTTAAGACAAAGATATATAACGCCATACTTACAATCCGATGTCCATGAAACCATCAAATATCTGTTCACAACTGATGAAATTCTGACAGTTCGAAATGTTTCAAAATTTTTACATTATTCCTTTAAGATAAGAGCAGAAGCATTGGATTTATCTGAGATGAATCAGCTCGTGTTCAGCGATTAGTTAAGATTGCCAGTAGAACCAATCGCTCGACCCACCGACGCATGTGTTTACAACATGTATTGACTGTTGTGCATTGTGGTGCTGTTAAAACGTTTGATAATGTACACCTTGCAATGGGCCGGAGGCCCCAGCAATAAAGTTTTCGTTCGTTCGTTCGTTCTCTCTCTGTCTCTGTCTCTCTCTCTGTCTCTCTCTCTGTATCTCTCTTTCTCTCTCTCTCTCTCTCTCTCTCTCTCTCTCTCTCTCTCTTACCACATTTGAATATTTTGCCTCAAGGGCTGAATGTAAGTAAGAAAGGCAATACTGCCTAATTCACTACCCTTGTAAAATAAAGTTCGTTCGTTCGTTCTGTCTGTCCTGACTTAAACGCAACAACTTGGTACTGGTAGTCTGTTGGCTTGGCCTAATGGCAGTGAATCGATAATAAACTTGGCAGAAATAGACCTTAAGTATCCTAAAATGTACAAGACCACTCAAATTTCAGTACACAGTACACAGTACACAGTAATTTATTGCGCCAAGTGACATCATTTAAAAAACGAGCACGAGGAAAACTAAGTGATGAAGGCTAAAAAAGAAACAAAACAAAAAGCCAAACACACGCATCGCTTACACACCCTAACACGCCGTTTATGCAAAAAACATGGACATTTCCCGATGTACCTCACTCACGCAGCTGCACACAGACAAGAGATAAGACTGCACCTGAAACCAAAGGATTAACTGGTAAATGGGGCAATATACAATGAACAATTAAAGTTACTATTTAAGAACTGTTGACAAAAGAGGAACAAACTAAGATGATACACCCACCCACCCACCCCCCTTTTAAGTGACAATAAATAATACATATGAACAGAGACAAGACCACTAAGACGTACCCCCCCACCCCCCCACCCCCATCCCACCCCCCGTCACCACACAAAAGAATACAATAGAACAATACAAAAACAACCCTGCGCAACTACAAGAAGACCAACCCTTCCCCACCCCCACCCCCTCCCCCACCCCTCCCCCCACCCCCAACCACACTCAGAAGCAGTCCATATAACCCAGAGGAAGCACAAAAGAGAAAGTGGCACTGTCATAGATGTGGAGAAGTGTGTGCGCACCGCCGACAGGATCAGCGGCGGCAAAGCTGCCTGGGGAGGTTCTGGACAGCGTTGAGCTCCGTCACCGCCGTGGGAAAGAACGAGTTCTGAAAACGGCATGTGCGCGTTTTGAGGGACCTGAAACGACGGCCAGAGGGAAGGAGCTGGAAGAGGGAGCAAGCAGGGTGGGAGGGGTCCGCCACAATCTTACGGGACTTGCGCACTATGCGCTGGGCGTAGATAGAGGCTATCATCCATTTTTATACAATTTACAGTGCAAAATATGAAGCGAGGGAGTTTACAGAAAAGAACGTTATAATTCCTTTACAAACACGTAGTAACGTCAGTTGCCAAATGAATGGCTCAGATGGTAAAGCGCTGGACAATTGTAACGTTAGGTCATGCGTGAACGGATTCGAATCCGCGCTGAAACTTATTTCGAACCCGACCTGTTTTTTGTGTTTTTGTGTGTGTTTTTCCCCCCCCCTCTTTTCTCAAGAGATTGCGGGTTTGAACCCAATTTTTTGTGTGTGCCAAAACCTGGAGGTTCAGCGCCAGCGGTTTTTATCTGTGTGTGTGTGTGTGTGTGTGTGTGTGTGTGTGTGTGTGTGTGTGTGTGTGTGTGTGTGTGTGTGTGTCTGTCTGTCTGTCTGTCCCGTCTCCACGGCCTATATCTCAAAAACTACTGGACGGATTTCCTTGAGATTTTGCACACTGACTGGAAGTTAGGTCCGATTCAATATTATCAAATTTTCAGAATCGAGGTTTGAAAAGAAAGTGACTTTTTTACATTTTGGTGTTTTAATGAAAACGATTCAACGGACTCCATTTTGCAAACTCTGTGACGTTATCATTTGACGTCGAATAAAGTGACGTCATTTGCGAGGAGATTTTCGATTCTATATGCCAGAAGAAGTTCGAAACACCTGGGGAGGAATGGCGAAATTCCAACATGTGCGACGTCATCAATAACGTGACGTCATTTGCGAGGACAGTTTATAGGAGAATTAATTTAGATAGATAGATATGTCCTCAGATGTCTTAGGCTGCGAGGCCTTTATCTGATCTTTTGATCAGTACTTATGGCTACTCTCACTCTCTCTCTGTCTCTCTCTCTCTCTGTCTCTCTGTCTCTCTGTCTCTCTCTCTCTCTCTCTCTCTCTCTCTCGATCTCTCTCGATCTCTCTCCCACCCACCCTCTTACTCTCATTCTCTCTTCCCTTCCTCCCCTTTTCCCAGCTCCCCTCCCCCCCTCTTTCTCTCCCTCCCTCCTCTCTCTCTCTCTCTCTCTCTCTCTCTCTCTCTCTCTCTCTCTCTCTCTCCCACCCACCCTCTTACTCTCATTCTCTCTTCCCTTCCTCTCCTTTTCCCAGCTTCCCTCCCCCCCCCCCTCTCTCTCTCACTCTCTCTCTCTGTCTCTCTCTCTCTCTGTGTGTCTGTCTCTCTCTCTCTCTCTCTCTCTCTCTCTCTCTCTCCCTCTCTCTCTCTCTCTCTCTCTCTCTCTCTCTCTCTCTCTCCCACCCACCCTCTTACTCTCATTCTCTCTTCCCTTCCTCCCCTTTTCCCAGCTTCCCCCCCCCCTCTCTCTCTCTCTCACTCTCTCTCTCTGTCTCTCTCTGTCTCTCTGTCTCTCTGTGTCTCTCTCTGTGTCTCTCTCTGTGTCTCTCTCTCTCTCTGTCTCTCTCTCTCTCTCCTCTCTCTCTCTCACTCTCTCTCTCTCTCTCTCTCTCTCTCTCTCTCTCTCTCTCTCTCTCTCTCTCTCTCCCACCCACCATCTTACTCTCATTCTCTCTTCCCTTCCTCCCCTTTTCCCAGCTCCCCTCCCACCCTCTCTCTCTGTCTCTCTCTGTCTCTGTCTCTCTCTCTGTCTCTCTCTGTATCTCTCTTCTCTCTCTCTCTCTCTCTTCTCTCTCTCTCTCTCTCTCTCTCTCTCTTACCACATTTGAATATTTTGCCTCAAGGGCTGAATGTAAGTAAGAAAGGCAATACTGCCTAATTCACTACCCTTGTAAAATAAAGTTCGTTCGTTCGTTCTGTCTGTCCTGACTTAAGCGCAACAACTTGGTACTGGTAGTCTGTTGGCTTGGCCTAATGGCAGTGAATCGATAATAAACTTGGCAGAAATAGACCTTAAGTATCCTAAAATGTACAAGACCACTCAAATTTCATGAACTATCATCCATTTTTATACAATTTACAGTGCAAAATATGAAGCGAGGGAGTTTACAGAAAAGAACGTTATAATTCCTTTACAAACACGTAGTAACGTCAGTTGCCAAATGAATGGCTCAGATGGTAAAGCGCTGGACAATTGTAACGTTAGGTCATGCGTGAACGGATTCGAATCCGCGCTGAAACTTTTTTCGAACCCGACCTGTTTTTTGTGTTTTTGTGTGTGTTTTTCCCCCCCTCTTTTCTCAAGAGATTGCGGGTTTGAACCCAATTTTTTGTGTGTGCCAAAACCTGGAGGTTCAGCGCCAGCGGTTTTTATCTGTCTGTGTGTGTGTGTGTGTGTGTGTGTGTGTGTGTGTGTGTCTGTCTGTCCCGTCTCCACGGCTTATATCTCAAAAACTACTGGACGGATTTCCTTGAGATTTTGCACACTGACTGGAAGTTAGGTCCGATTCAATATTATCAAATTTTCAGAATCGAGGTTTGAAAAGAAAGTGACTTTTTTACATTTTGGTGTTTCAATGAAAACAATTCAACAGACTCCATTTTGCAAAATCTGTGACGTCATCATTTGACGTCGAATAAACGTGACGTCATTTGCGAGGAGAATTTTGAAGCAGGGTGAATAGAATAGAATAGAATAGAATTCGTGACGTCATTTGCGAGGACAGAGAATGATTTAGATAGATATGTCCTCAGATGTCTTAGGCCGCAAGGCCTTTATCTGATCTTTTGATCAGTACTTATGGCTACTCTCACTCTCTCTCTGTCTCTCTCTGTCTCTCTCTGTCTCTCTCTCTCTCTCTCTCTCTCTCTCTCTCTCTCTCTCTCTCTCTCTCCCCCACCCTCTTACTCTCATTCTCTCTTCCCTTCCTCCCCTTTTCCCAGCTCCCCTCCCCCCCCCTCTCTCTCACTCTCTCTGTCTCTCTCTCTGTCTCTCTCTCTCTGTCTCTCTCTCTCTGTCTCTCTCTGTCTCTCTCTCTGTCTCTCTCTGTCTCTCTCTCTGTCTCTGTCTCTCTCTCTCTGTCTCTCTCTCTCTGTCTCTGTCTCTCTCTCTCTCTCTCTCTCTCTCTCTCTCTCTCTCTCTCTCTCTCTCTCTCTCTCTCTTACCACATTTGAATATTTTGCCTCAAGGGCTGAATGTAAGTAAGAAAGGCAATACAGTAGTCGCCGCTTATAAAACACGCGGTTAATAAAAACAGCCGCTTTTTAAATACAGTTGGTAAGGTCCGGATTTACTTCGTTACTGATGGACATGTTCAACAAGCAAACGGTTAATAAAAACGCCGCTTATTAAAAACACTTTTGTTCGGTCCCA
>JAWQFJ010028926.1:0-47500 GCA_034096865.1 Theodoxus fluviatilis
TGCCATTCTGTCGCTGGTGACACGGTTTTGCCTCCTGCACTCGAAGGCTCAGTTGGCATACTTTGTCAAGACACTCCAGTCATGATCATTCATGAAACTACAGCTTTCTGACGGGAATTCCAAAATGATTGGGAATGTCTCTGACAGAGTCCTTGAAGCGCTTCTCAGGGCGAATCAGAGGCCTGTGCAATTTCTCCGTATTAAAGCTACTGTGGCAAGTGATCGAGTAGTGCCCATGTGTATCACATGGCCAGTCCAGCGTAACCGGGCATGCAAGACAATGGCCTCAGTGCTGGCAAGGCCGGCTCCATCTAAAACCTTTAATCTAAACACCATGTCCTGCCATCTGATGCCCAGGCCTCAAGACCTCCACGAAATCCTACAATGCTGAAGCTCCACTACGCACTAAAAGTCAGCATTGGGAAAAAATTAAATAATAATAATAATAATAATAATAATAATAATAATAATAATAATAATAATAATAATAATAATAATAATATGATAATTTATAATACGCACATATCTCACCACTTAGGCGACTCAAGGCGCACACACACACATTCACACCCTTAAAGAAAAGAATGCACACCCTAATACACAACATTATGGCAGGTGCAAACATGCACACAACAATCATACATAACATAAGATAATAATTACCATATATATTAACGTACATGGCTATTGCATCTGCTCTGGCACCAGGTTGGCATTGCATCAGTGTGATGGATGGTATGGTGGAATTTACTCTTTCTCCGTCTTGGGAAAAAGGAAGGTCTTTAGGCTTGATTTAAAAGAAGCTAAGGTTGGTTTCTGACGAAGGCTGAGAGGTAGTGTGTTCCATTGGGTGGGCGCTTGGAATGTGAAGGAGCGCCCGCCTACGGTTGTGAGTCTTTGTGGATGGATGTCGAGTCTGAGAGTGTCTAGAGAAGAGCGGAGTGATCGGACAGGTTTACAGAGTTTGAGAGAGGTAGACAGATAGGAAGGAGCAAGATTGTTGAGGCATTTGTATGTGAGCGTGTTGAGCTTGTATTTGATTCTGTCTGAAACAGGTAGCCAATGGAGGTCCTGTAGCATGGGGGTGATGTGGTCTTTCTTTTTCTTCTTTAGTATAAGGCGTGCAGAGGAGTTTTGAATGCGCTGTAAACGCGAGATAGAACAAGAGGGGAGTAAAGCAAAAAGAGAATGACAGTAGTCGAGACGAGACAGAATAGTAGAAGTGACAAGTTTGGTTGCGGCGTCTTTGGTGAGGTACTTGCGGATGGTGGCAATGCGACGGAGTTGAAAATAACAGGTGCTTGAGACTGAAGAGATGTGTTTTTTCATTGAAAGGGTGTTGTCTAGGGTGACACCAAGATTCTTGACAGAAGAAGACAGAGGGATAGATGAATCAGAGAGTTCAAGAGATGTAGAGGTGGCTTTGGAGAGCTTGGAAGTGGTGCCTGTCAGAATGGCTTCAGTCTTGCTGCCGTTAAGTTGAAGCTTGTTTTCAGTCATCCAGTTATGTACGTCGGTGATAGTGTCAGAGAGAGCAGCTAGGAGAGAGTCAGATTGATTAGGAGGAGAGTTGTTGTGGAGCTGAGAGTCATCGGCAAAAGAGTGGTGGAGAACATATTGTGTTGGTCAAAGATATGGTCAAGGGATTGAGTGTAGAGGGTGAACAAAACAGGCCCAAGTCATTTTACTCGTAGGCGTACATCACCTTTTGAAGTCACAACGGGATCTTTGTTCATCTCAATTTGTCCAGCACCACAGTACTGATATTTTGTTTCCATCTTGCCGTCATAAACGCATTGATCTCAACAGAACTATTGCACAATCTTTCAAGGTACACATGGGGATTTGCTAACTTGGTCGATGTTTCGAGTCGAATGATGTTACTTGTTCAGCCTTTAGAATTACTCGGTAACACTACCTGTGAAAGTGTGCGCAGTTGTTCATAACGACGTCATTGTAACACTAGTCTAGCGAACACTGAGAGCGCAATTAACCAGCCTCAAGAAAGCCACACGTTTTATTCCATGATATGTATATTTAATTAAAGCAGGACTTTCGGCTATCCAGGCCTGACACTACGAAGTTTGGTTCATTCTATTGGCTGATAGCGATTTCTGAGTGCCGAACGCATACGACGATGCCTTCAATAGTTCGACGTCATCAACTTCGTGATTAATTAAACTGATTTGCAATAAAATGTATCGTTGTGGTCGTAATTCCAAAACGAGACACCATATTACCTCCAAAATACATTGGATTCTTATTTGGGAGAATCCCTGACCTTCCACCAATTTTCATTAGGATCCGTTTTTATCGTTTTGAGTTATTTTGCTGAATAACTAATTAACTAACAAACCTAGGGTTAAAAAAGTATTGACATAAAAACATCTTACTACGAAAACTGAAGCCATCTTGCTGTTATCTTTCCAATGACACATACTTTATGTATATATATATATATATATATCAACACAATAACAGATTCATTGATTTCATAGAAGATGAGGAAAAACAATTTGCAACATGATTATGCAGTCACTTCTTGTAATATATGTATACTAGCAATGTATCATCATGTTATGTATAGTGGAATTTAATAATTGTTTGCTTTAAATTCTTTCTTCATAAAATTGCTCGAATGTCAGCTCCAAATTCCTATTGGCCCCTTGACAGAAACATTTTTATCATCAGTATAGAACGGAACCACATAGCCTATAATCCTTGACACCGGCCCAAAAGCCCTGAAGGCAGGGGTTGCAGCCAATGTGGGTGCCATCCAGCAGTTCCGCAGTCTTCAGCACGTAGGCATTAGGTACATGCGTATTGCAATGCAGGACGGGTGCGCAGTGTGGCTTGCATGGGTGGCGTACGTGGCTCCATTCGTCTGTCCCTTTCCGACCCAGGGGACCTATCGTCTTTCTGTCGGTGTCAGGATCTTCTCTTTCCGACTGTCAGAGCATTGAGATTAAGGGTCTCCCTATTTTTTTTCGACCCTGGCGTTCTGGCTGTGCGGACGGTTCGGTGCGTGCACTCAATGTTACTGGCTCGAACTCAGTCCCGTCGCCTTCAGACATGGAGACTTTTCTGCCTCTTACACGTAGTCACGCCGGGGTGTCTAAACATCCTTTTCTTGCTGGATGCGCGTTTTGCTCATTGATGCGTCAAGGAATGCGTTGCTTGATCCTCCTGCTGGTGCTCTAGGACTCATGAACTCCGCATGATCGCCACCTCTGTAGCATCTGCCAAGGATGTCTCTTTGGCTCACCTTATGAGGGCGGCCTTCTGGCGCAGTGACTGTGTTTTCACACACCACTACCTGCGTGATGTTCGAGTTCGTTGTCTCAACGACACCTTTGGCATCAACAAGTTGGTTGTTGCGGGTTCGGCTATTCGTGTTTGATGACGGGTTGTTTAATGTTTTGTCAGGTGTTCATGCACAACCCGCCACCCATTGCTGGGCAGTCATATCACTGGTTGTCTACTGGTCAGTATGGAGGGAAAACTTGAAGAAATTTAAACTAATTTCTATGATTTCCTGACATACTTACCAGTAGACAACTTACTGTCCCACCCACCTCCCCGTTTGTGCATTGGCTTGGGTTCTCTCAGCTGTGTCAAAAGAGGAGGAAACGTGCCCTGCCTGCAAGCTATATAGGCGTGGAGGACGCGTGGCATTGGGAGTTGCCTTCCTTTGCCCACAGCGTCCCTAGCTTATGTCTCAATCAATGAGGTTGGCCGTTGCAGGCAGGCACGTGTGGGTAAGAATTTTTAAATTCTTTTTTCGAGGTTCAAAGGTCATAATATCACTGGTTGTCTACTGGTAAGTATGTCAGGAAAACATAAAAATTAGTTTAAATTTCTTCAAATCTCACTATGAATGGATGTGCATGGCAAATTTTCATCATATATGTATGTATAGCTCTAAGAACAAATTCCTAGACTGAAACAATTGACATGTACAGCAGTCTGGATGTGTCAACTTGGGTAAAGGTTTTTTGATCAGTCAGTACGACTTGACTCTGTACGCAGTACATGCACTCACACAAATACATGCATGTTCATGTGTGCTGAAATCAATGCAGTGCACCAGCAATGCAGTTCCATCAAAGTTAGGGAAAATACAAAGGATACTTAAATGCATACAGAACTTTTTGCCAGAAGTAGGAGTGTTGAAGTGCCAGAGAGACTCAAATTTCAGAGTGGTGTGATCAATAATTCTCCACCAACATTCACGCATACATGTACTACAGATTTGAGTGATGCATTCACCAGGCGCGACTCCCTGTGCAAGACTGTACTGCAGGGCACACTAGAGGGCGGTCGTCGCCGTGGTGGACAGAGAAAGAGCTGGACGGATAACGTCAAGGAGTGGACGGCCCTCCCCATGAAAGAGCTGCTCGAAACAGCCACCAACAGATCTGAATGGCGGAGGATCTCCGTGTCGTCGTCCCTCATGTCCCCCCGACGGCCAGAGCGGTCAAGGGAATGAGCTGAGCTGAGCTGAGCTGAGCTGAGCTGAGCTGATTTGATCAGATTGGCAGAAACTGCTTCATGTGACTCCCAGCTCATTCCAGCTATTCAGATAGTGACTGAAAAACAACACGGACAGCATAAATGATTCAAGATATTTATTGGCAAAGATAACCTCTTGATACATTATCTTGCTCAATAACCAAATACCTTCATATCACAGGTTTTGCATTAACATGAATAAGGACACACAACTTTAATTTACAAAACAAAGTATCACATCAAAGCTGTAATAAATTACAAAATAAAAAATTAATTTTGGTACGGATTAAATGACACCATTACCCAGAAAAAGGGACCGAATTGTCAACAGAGAACAGAAGATGAACAAAATACTAATAATGTCACAAGCCATGGAGCTGTGCAAGACAACAATTCTTCTCACTGGAATATTGCACAGCTTGTATAACTCTTGAGGTTAGAGATGAGAGAAGGATGTCATGCATGTCAGCAAAGAGCAGGAAGCATCAAAAGTGTCAAAGCAAGGTGAGTATTTCACATAGAAAAATCTCAAAATGCATCAACTTCACACAGTACACCTGTCATTTTATAGATGCAATTTCAGACCTGTTTACCCCCAAAAACCCTTATGAGGAAGATTTGATAAATAACCAGAAAAATGCAGAAGGTTTTGATCTTCAAGAGGAAGATTTAGATTTTTTCAGCGAAATATCGGCCGGAAGATCGTCCGTAAAAGCGGAGACTCGGACTCAAAATCAGAAGATTTCCGCAAATTGCGGAAGGGTAAACAGGTCTGCAATTTAGACCATGATTTGCAGATGGGGAAACAAAAACAAAACAAAAACAAAACCCCAATTAAAAAACCCCACAGAACTTAATGGCTCTCATATGATACATAGAACAGTAAAAATTCAAAGCACTGTTCATATGTAGAATGGACGGAATTGTATAACCATAATCAAAGTATTAAAGAATAATCACAGTTTTCATAAGTCAGGGAATGCATCTATGGAGCACAGGGATGGATGGTAGGATACATGTGAACATAAACTGCTGGCATTAGAATATAGAGCCATTCAATTTAAGTTGTTCACTGCATCAAAACACTTAACCATATACAAATATACACATTGCATAATAAATCAAATAACCATGTTATTTTCGTCATAATAGAATAATTTCATGTAGACAATAAGGAATAGAAAACGCTCACCTCTAAATAAGTCCCCCCCCCCCTCCCCCCCCAATGAATAAAAAAGGCAGCCATCGTTCAAGAATAAAAAGCAACTGCTTCTGCATAGACGTGAATACTTTCAGAGGTAATTCACATTTACAAAACTGGCAAGAAAAAGGTTAGATATCACAGACAGTGAAACTAATTTTCAAAACATTAGTTTCAGAATGATCTTGAGTAATATATGCCATTTTCTTTGAAAAACAAATCAATACTACATTTCATGTCCTAGTCACATGTCAACAATGAAACTATTTCAGATAGATCTTCTAACATCACATACATGTACAAGTCAGGAAAATTCCCCATCAATGCATGACAAATTTTATGTCAAAAATGATGGTTGCAGGTGAGACTGTCATCTGTGTGTAACAACAGTAGGTAACAATGAAAACATACCAACCATCTTGGCCCCTCAAGGTCAGTAAGTACTTCAATGAAAACATTGCAGTCAAACGGGTTTCCATGGTAAGTAATTCACTGAAAATATTGGATCCATCTTGGTCCCTTCATTCAGCGTCATCACTCATGCACCCTGCTTCCTTGCAAAGACGTACAGCAGTGAGGGTCTACTTCTTTACAGCAGTGAGGGTCTACTTCTGTACAGCAGTGAGGCTCTACTTCTTTTCAGCAGTGAGGCTCTACTTCTTTACAGCAGTGAGGCTCTACTTCTTGCCCTTGCGGCCCTTGCTCTTCTCCTGTGCCGCACTGGAGGTGGGGGCTGGGGTGGGGTCAGGGATGGGCGTGGGGTCAGCCTGGCATTTCTGCAACTGCTCCAGAACCGCTGCCCTCTGGGCGGTGATGCGGGCTACTGCAGAGCGCTGCTGGGAGAGACGCTCTGTGGTGGCTGCAGGTGCCGACTTGCCGGCGCTACTGGCATCCACCGCCTGCCTCTCCAGTGATGCCAGCTCCTCCTGTGCTGCCACCAGCTGTGAGCTCAGTCTGGCAAACTCTACGTCCAGCTCATCCAGCTTGTCCTGCAGTGAGTGAGTGATGAATCAAATGAATGAGTGAATGAATGTTCAAATGGATGGATGAGTGAACGAAAGAATGAACATTAAGGGTGGATCTGTGCATGACTAAATGAATGAATGAACAAAATGAACAAATGAATGAATGAATGAATGAATGGACAAACCTTATTCAAGTTGAGTGCATTGATTCTACTTTAGCTTTGGTGATTCACCACCCTGTTGAGAAGTAGCCACAGAATTATCTCAATATGAGTCAAAAGCCAGTTCAAACGGGGTCTGAACTGCCGTATTAGGCAGGAGCCTGATGTGACCCCTTCACAACAATTGTCTTCATCATACATAAACCTCTCTCTAAAGTGGCCACTTGCAACTAATTCCACAGAGACTGTGCACATACATTTTCATTTCACATTCTCCCCCCCCCCCCCCCCCCCCTATAAAGTTGCTCTGATTATCTATCCAAAGGTTTCATGTGAAAGATGCACTTATCTTCTGATTGCATGTTGACCTAAAGATAATCCTATATCAAACCACCCCAGATCATCTGTATGATCAAGATAATTCAAAACAACTCAGTCACAGGCGTGGTCCTACCGTGTGTGCTGGTGACTGTTGCACAGGGGCAGCTGGAGCATCCTCATCCCTCTTGTTGTTGAAGGTCCGGTACAGAGCCTGGCCACTCAGGTTGGCCAGCGTGAAGCTCAGTGGTGGCTGCCTGGTCAGCACTGTGGTGCCTGCAGACCAACAGGGGCAGTGCTTTCAAACATGCAACCTGGCTTGTATGATGCCATGATACAACATGGCAAACGACATGTGGAGTCATTTAAGCTTTCAGCACAACATTGGTTATGTGGGTCTCCGTGGCCAAGTGGTTAGTGTGCTTCACCTGCAGTTGCTTGCAGCTGGTGGGTGTGGCATTCGAAGTGGAGCAGATCCCAGGGTGGCATCCTCAAGCAACATATTTAACTCGCATTGCTTCTCCCCCACCCAGGAGTGAAACCAGGTACCTGTGAGGGCGCACTGCAGTGTGATTAACCTTTGTGTGCCACCATGAGCCAGCATCAACTTGGAACACTCCCCGGGGAGTGGAGTTGGTGCTGGTGTCAGCCTGCCTGTGTCTGCAGTCAAGTTGGAACACTCCCTGGGGAGTGGAGTTGGTGCTGGTGTCAGCCTGCCTGTGTCTGCAGTCAAGTTGGAACACTCCCCGGGGAGTGGAGTTGGTGCTGGTGTCAGCCTGCCTGTGTCTGTAGTCAGTGCCTGTGTCTGTAGTCAGT
Organism: Theodoxus fluviatilis; assembly: GCA_034096865.1. NCBI lineage: Eukaryota > Metazoa > Mollusca > Gastropoda > Cycloneritida > Neritidae > Theodoxus > Theodoxus fluviatilis. The sequence goes on from JAWQFJ010028926.1 coordinate 7,974, forward strand.
GCCTGTGTCTGTAGTCAGTGCCTGTGTCTGTAGTCAAGTTGGAACACTCCCCGGGGAGTGGAGTTGGTGCTGGTGTCAGCCTGCCTGTGTCTGCAGTCAAGTTGGAACACTCCCCGGGGAGTGGAGTTGGTGCTGGTGTCAGCCTGCCTGTGTCTGTAGTCAGTGCCTGTGTCTGTAGTCAGTGCCTGTGTCTGTAGTCAGTGCCTGTGTCTGTAGTCAGTGCCTGTGTCTGTAGTCAGTGCCTGTGTCTGTAGTCAGTGCCTGTGTCTGTAGTCAGTGCCTGTGTCTGTAGTCAGTGCCTGTGTCTGTAGTCAGTGCCAGTGTCTGTAGTCAGTGCCTGTGTCTGTAGTCAGTGCCAGTGTCTGTAGTCAGTGCCTGTGTCTGTAGTCAGTGCCAGTGTCTGTAGTCAGTGCCTGTGTCTGCAGTCAGTGCCTGTGTCTGTAGTCAGTGCCTGTGTCTGCAGTCAGTGCCTGTGTCTGTAGTCAGTGCCTGTGTCTGTAGTCAGTGCCAGTGTCTGTAGTCAGTGCCTGTGTCTGTAGTCAGTGCCAGTGTCTGTAGTCAGTGCCTGTGTCTGTAGTCAGTGCCTGTGTCTGTAGTCAGTGCCAGTGTCTGTAGTCAGTGCCTGTGTCTGTAGTCAGTGCCAGTGTCTGTAGTCAGTGCCTGTGTCTGTAGTCAGTGCCAGTGTCTGTAGTCAGTGCCAGTGTCTGTAGTCAGTGCCTGTGTCTGTAGTCAGTGCCAGTGTCTGTAGTCAGTGCCTGTGTCTGTAGTCAGTGCCTGTGTCTGTAGTCAGTGCCTGTGTCTGTAGTCAGTGCCTGTGTCTGTAGTCAGTGCCAGTGTCTGCAGTCAGTGCCAGTGAAACCCTGATCAAGCGGCCCAGTGATCGGGAGGTAAAGGGCAAAGACATTTGAGACCCAGATATAGGAAATAACAAAATAATTTAAACGACATCTTTTCCTTTAATGCACATTTCAAAAAAGTTCCTAAGCTGATGATATCATTTGGACTCTTATCAGAAAAGCATGTGCAGCAATGTACTCTTTCGAGCTTCAGTCAAGTTCACGAGATAAGACCAAGCCACCACAACCCAGTATTCTTAAGATTGATCCTTGTGAGCTCACTGCCATCTGGCAAGCTCGAGGACGATGCCATTTTGTGCATTTCCTTCAGCCCTTCACCACTATATCCCCACTACTATCATCTCAATCAGAACTACCACCATTATTACCTCCGCCAAGGCAGTTGTGTTTTTCAGGTGGTTAGTGTGTTCATTCATTCCTCAGTTAGATAGTTTGTTTGTTATTTGGCAAAATAACTTAAAAAGTTCAAAACAGATTCTGACAAAAGTTGGTGCAAGGTCAGGGCCTCATCCAAGGAACAATCCATGAAATGTTTGGAGTTTTCTGTAATATCCTTTTGGAATTACAACTATAAACATACATTTTATCGCCCTGGGCCATAGCCAGCAGCAGCAGCAGCAGTGTGTGCTGGATGATGACCTATTTTTGGTCTCCCCCTAGCCTTGCGTGAGACCATGACCACAGCGTGAGAGGGTGAGCAAGCAGGCTTGTATGTTGTCTGCTGCGGTCACTGATGGAAATGTTCAGTTGTGATACCTCCACCTCAGTGGCTGCCCTGGCAGAGGTATGCACTATCCAAGTACCTTCCAGTTATCATTGTTTTCATTTCCACTATCACATTTCACATAAATCATTTCATATTTCACTGTGAGAATATGGCTGAGCTTGTGGAGTCAGCCCTGAAAGCCCAGCTATGTCATAGAGATATTGATACAGATATATCATACATGTATCCTTTATTTATTGCCTTTAAAAAGGAATCTTTTCTCATCCAGCACATATAAGACAAAGCATATCATGGAATACGTACATAAATATAAAGAAACTTGTTGACATTTTTTTTCTCATTTTTTTTCAAGCATGCATTTAGTCAACCAATGAACTCATTGACAGGATTAATCAAATATTGTGTTCTTCACAACTTCCACCTCAAACCATTCCATCCCCTGACTACCCAACCCCTCCACCCCCTCTGCTCTTCTTGTTGTCCATGCACATGAAACCTAACCATTACAGGGCCACAGCAGACTCACCTGAGGTGGAGTACTTGCTGGAAAGCTGGGCAAGCTGTTGGTGCAGACCGAGGTCTGAGCCCTGGGCACGAGCCTGTCCCACCTTGTCCTCCACAGACCCCAGCATGGATGCCAGCTTGCTGCTCATCGAAAAGTCCTCGTACTTGGACAGCCTGCAATATGCAAGAATGAATGAAAGAAAGAAAGAAAGAAAGAATGAATAAATGAAATAAAATTGTATGGTCTAACAGCCTTTGCAGACTATTAACCCGTTCCCTGGTAGTTGCAACATTTACTTTTTCAAAATTACTTTAAACAAGGGCAAAGCCCATACGACTCACATGCTTGACCTTGACCTTTATATGACCTTGACCTTCAGGCGACCTTCAAGGTCAAACAACTAAACCTACCAATGACATCATACACTAAGAAATGCTTTACACTTTTTCCCTACCAAAATACATGTGACCTTGACCTTGTAATCATGTAAGGAGATGAGGTAGTTATCTGCCTTCCAATGTATTCATGTAAGGATATGAGGTAGTTATCTGCCTTCCAATGTAATCATGTAAGGAGATGAGGTAGTTATCTGCCTTCCAATGTAATAATGTAAGGAGATGAGGTAGTTATCTGCCTTCCAATGTAATCATGTAAGGAGATGAGGTAGTTATCTGCCTTCCAATGTAATAATGTAAGGAGATGAGGTAGTTATCTGCCTTCCAATGTAATCATGTAAGGAGATGAGGTAGTTATCTGCCTTCCAATGTAATCATGTAAGGAGATGAGGTAGTTATCTGCCTTCCAATGTAATCATGTAAGGAGATGAGGTAGTTATCTGCCTTCCAATGTAATCATGTAAGGAGATGAGGTAGTTATCTGCCTTCCAATGTAATCATGTAAGGAGATGAGGTAGTTATCTGCCTTCCAATGTAATCATGTAAGGAGATGAGGTAGTTATCTGCCTTCCAATGTAATAATGTAAGGAGATGAGGTAGTTATCTGCCTTCCAATGTAATCATGTAAGGAGATGAGGTAGTTATCTGCCTTCCAATGTAATCATGTAAGGAGATGAGGTAGTTATCTGCCTTCCAATGTAATCATGTAAGGAGATGAGGTAGTTATCTGCCTTCCAATGTAATCATGTAAGGAGGTAGTTATCTGCCTTCCAATGTAATCATGTAAGGAGATGAGGTAGTTATCTGCCTTCCAATGTAATCATGTAAGGAGATGAGGTAGTTATCTGCCTTCCAATGTAATCATGTAAGGAGATGAGGTAGTTATCTGCCTTCCAATGTAATCATGTAAGGAGATGAGGTAGTTATCTGCCTTCCAATGTAATCATGTAAGGAGATGAGGTAGTTATCTGCCTTCCAATGTAATCATGTAAGGAGATGAGGTAGTTATCTGCCTTCCAATGTAATCATGTAAGGAGATGAGGTAGTTATCTGCCTTCCAATGTAATCATGTAAGGAGATGAGGTAGTTATCTGCCTTCCAATGTAATCATGTAAGGAGATGAGGTAGTTATCTGCCTTCCAATGTAATCATGTAAGGAGATGAGGTAGTTATCTGCCTTCCAATGTAATCATGTAAGGAGATGAGGTAGTTATCTGCCTTCCAATGTAATCATGTAAGGAGATGAGGTAGTTATCTGCCTTCCAATGTAATCATGTAAGGAGATGAGGTAGTTATCTGCCTTCCAATGTAATCATGTAAGGAGATGAGGTAGTTATCTGCCTTCCAATGTAATCATGTAAGGAGATGAGGTAGTTATCTGCCTTCCAATGTAATCATGTAAGGAGATGAGGTAGTTATCTGCCTTCCAATGTAATCATGTAAGGAGATGAGGTAGTTATCTGCCTTCCAATGTAATCATGTAAGGAGATGAGGTAGTTATCTGCCTTCCAATGTAATCATGTAAGGAGATGAGGTAGTTATCTGCCTTCCAATGTAATCATGTAAGGAGATGAGGTAGTTATCTGCCTTCCAATGTAATCATGTAAGGAGATGAGGTAGTTATCTGCCTTCCAATGTAATCATGTAAGGAGATGAGGTAGTTATCTGCCTTCCAATGTAATCATGTAAGGAGATGAGGTAGTTATCTGCCTTCCAATGTAATCATGTAAGGAGATGAGGTAGTTATCTGCCTTCCAATGTAATCATGTAAGGAGATGAGGTAGTTATCTGCCTTCCAATGTAATCATGTAAGGAGATGAGGTAGTTATCTGCCTTCCAATGTAATCATGTAAGGAGATGAGGTAGTTATCTGCCTTCCAATGTAATCATGTAAGGAGATGAGGTAGTTATCTGCCTTCCAATGTAATCATGTAAGGAGATGAGGTAGTTATCTGCCTTCCAATGTAATCATGTAAGGAGATGAGGTAGTTATCTGCCTTCCAATGTAATCATGTAAGGAGATGAGGTAGTTATCTGCCTTCCAATGTAATCATGTAAGGAGATGAGGTAGTTATCTGCCTTCCAATGTAATCATGTAAGGAGATGAGGTAGTTATCTGCCTTCCAATGTAATCATGTAAGGAGATGAGGTAGTTATCTGCCTTCCAATGTAATCATGTAAGGAGATGAGGTAGTTATCTGCCTTCCAATGTAATCATGTAAGGAGATGAGGTAGTTATCTGCCTTCCAATGTAATCATGTAAGGAGATGAGGTAGTTATCTGCCTTCCAATGTAATCATGTAAGGAGATGAGGTAGTTATCTGCCTTCCAATGTAATCATGTAAGGAGATGAGGTAGTTATCTGCCTTCCAATGTAATCATGTAAGGAGATGAGGTAGTTATCTGCCTTCCAATGTAATCATGTAAGGAGATGAGGTAGGTCTATCCTTATCTTCACCTCACAGGGGGGGGGGGGGGGGGGTCAACATGCAGGGCTGCACAGGTGTTGCCACAACACTCAGTGGTGACACTTTAGTCTTCATTTAGTCTCTCTCAGTAGTAGGCATGACTGGTATGACATTGCAGTGCGAAGTACACAGAACAATCTTGCACTGATTTCTCAACAAGTCATGACAAAAGTTTCATCCACAAGATGCCAGCACAGTTGTCCAAGCAAACTCTGATGGGGATGAAGCAATATGTACATGTTCGTTTGTCTAATGAAGGCAAGCGTTGACATGACTGTGAATGCTCATGAATTCACAAACACCTTCACTTGTACCCAGTCACTCAAATCCATGATCACAACAACCCATCTATCACTGACAAACCTTCTATATCACCAATACCACTGACTGATAACACGAGCAGAAATTTAAAAAATCAGCTGCACTCCAGTCTGACCGAAGAACATGAGGATGATTTAATTTGTGAGCTGTCATCTGTTGGCAAGTGCTGATACACACACTTCACAAATGAATTTTCCATGGGGCGGGGAGAGGAGGAGGGGTGGAGGAGGAGGGGTCAAAGATTATAGGTTACACAAAGATAGTTCATTAGCTCATTCTCATGAGACACGTTGCGCCCCAAGCGGCCAGCACTATGGGAAATGCCTATAGTCCGTTTCAACATTGCACTGTATTTAGTCACATGATTATAGGATTTAGTGGAGACTTCGCACAAAAATGGCCTAGCAACAGATGTGCATGGACCTAATTCTAAAATTTCCGATAACGTCATCAACTACCAAGGTTGAAGAAACGAGTGACGTCACTATTTGACCATTTGAAGAATAATAATTTTTAACACAGAGAGAACAGGGTCACCAAACGTTGCAATCACTTCGACCGTGCACACGTGGTTCTGCGAGTGACCTGCATTTCGATTGTTAAAAAGTAGGAGCTTTCAATACCTTTTGATGCATTCAACAAACAGCTTTGATAAATTAATGCTGTTCATGGTTTATATTTTCTTTGGATGGGGTTTCTAGTGTCCCCAAATTCAGCTTTTTCTGCGCGAAGCGAGACTATGTCCACCATTTTAAATGTGCAATGTTGAAACGGACTATAGGCATCTCCCATAGTGCTGGCCGCTTGGAATGCTGCAATTTTAGCTGCTTGTAACTTCAAAGAGCAAAAGCTCGGCATGAACTATCTTTGTGTAACCTATAATCTTTGGAGGGTGGAGGAGGAGGGGTGGAGGAGGAGGGGTGGAGGAGGAGGAGTTGAGGAGGAGGGGTGGAGGAGGAGGAGTTGAGGAGGAGGGGTGGAGGAGGAGGAGTGGAGGAGGAGGGGTGGAGGAGGAGGAGTGGAGGAGGAGTGGAGGAGGAGGGGTGGAGGAGGAGGGGTGGAGGAGGAGGGGTGGAGGAGGAGGAGGAGTGGAGGGAGGAGTGGAGGAGGAGGGGTGGAGGAGGAGAGGTGGAGGAGGAGAGGTGGAGGAAGAGGAGTTGAGGAGGAGGGGTAGAGGAGGAGGGGTGGAGGAGGAGGAGTTGAGAAGGAGGGGAGGAGGAAAAGGAGGAGTGGAGGAAGAGGAGTGAAGGAGGAGGGGTGGAGGAGGAGAGGTGGAGGAAGAGGAGTTGAGGAAGAGGGGTGGAGGAGGAGGGGTGGAGGAGGAGGAGTTGAGGAGGAGGGGTGGAGGAGGAGGGGTGGAGGAGGAGGAGGAGTGGAGGAGGAGGGGTGGAGGAGGAGGGGTGGAGAGGAGAGGTGGAGGAGGAAGAGTTGAGGAGGAGGAGGAAGAGTTGAGGAGGAGGGGTAAAGAGGAGAGGTGGAGGAGGGGTGGAGGTGGAGGAGGAAGAGTATGATGGAGTCGGAGGAAGAGTTGAGGTAGGAGGGGTAAAGATGGAGGAGGTGGAGGTAGGGCGTGGTGGAAGGAGGAGGAGGAAGAGTTGAGGAGGAGGGGTAAAGAGGAGAGGTGGAGGAGGGGTGGAGGGAGGAGGAGGAAGAGTTGAGGAGGAGGGGTAAAGAGGAGAGGTGGAGGAGGGGTGGAGGAGGAGGAGGAAGAGTTGAGGAGGAGGGGTAAAGAGGAGAGGTGGAGGAGGGGTGGAGGAGGAGGAGGAGTGGAGGAGGAAGGTGAGGAGGTGGAGTGTAAAGAGAGCGTGGAGGAGGGCCTCTGGAGTGTGGAGGAGGAGGTAAGAGTTGAGGAGGAGGCGGAAGAGTTGAGGGAGGAGGGGTAAGGAGGGAGGTGGAGTGAGGGGTGGAGGAGGAGGAGGAGTGAAGAGTTGAGGTGGAGGAGGGGTGGAGGAGGAGGAGGAAGAGTTGAGGAGGAGGGGTGGAGGAGGAGGAGGAGTGAAGAGAAGAGGTGGAGGAGGGGTGGAGGAGGAGGAGGAGTGAAGAGAAGAGGTGGAGGAGGGGTGGAGGAGGAGGAGGGAGGAGGAGGAGTGGAGGAGGAGGAGTGGAGGAGGAGGAGTGGAGGGGAGGAGTGGAGGAGGAGGAGTGGAGGGGGAGGAGTGGAGGGGGAGGAGTGGAGGGAGGAGTGGGGAGGAGAGGGTGGGAGAGGGGTGGAGGAGGAGTGTGGAGGAGGAGAGTGGAGGAGGAGAGTGGAGGAGAGAGGGTGGAGGGAGGAGGGGTGGAGGAGGAGAGGGTGGAGGAGGAGGTGGAGGAGGAGGTGGGAGGAGGAGGTGGAGGAGGAGGGAGGGAGGAGAGGGTGAGGGGAGAGTGGAGAGGGGGAGGAGTGGAGGAGGGAGGGAGGAGGAGGAGGTTGGAGGAGGGAGGAGGGAGGAGGTGGGAGGAGGTGGAGGGAGGAGGAGGAGGAGGAGGAGGAAGCGCACGGGTGGGACGCGTGGCCATGATACCATATTCCATATGGCTTCAGGCATATGGTCACATTTTCAGCTCTGTCTAGAGTGCTAGCAACCCCATTCGTTCACCTTTCATCTATACAGTGAATCTTTAAGCAACCATTTCTCAATCGCCACTCAGTCGACGAGTGATGAAACTAAGCACACTTATGATTACGAGCAATGTCAACATCGATGGAAAACACATGAAGTTTATTGGGCGCCGAACTGCGATTGAAAGAAGCCAAGCATGGGAATGACTTCAGAGAATCAGGAAGTCAATTCCAGTCTTAAATCCCACTACACAGAAGGAACGATCACCGTAGCTTCTCACTCTCAGACTTGTTTTTCTTGTTCGACAAGACACTGAAGATGAATGCTGCAATATGAACTTTCACATGTCCACCACAGTCCAGTCCTCACTGACCTGCTCTGCAGAGTGTCCTGGCTGAAAGGTTTGGTGGGGGTGCTCAGCAGACGGACATCCAGCAGACTGTTGACCAGGGCACTCTTGCTCTCCTCAGTGTGGCGCAGTCCAAACTCTCCTGCCAGAGACTTGGAGTTGTCAGTGGTGCCAGCCTGGCGTTGGTATCGGGCGAAGAAGAGGTCGTCACACACCACCTGAAGGGCGCGCTGGTACTCCCTCATGAAGTCTGGGTTGCTGTCATCCTTCATGTCTCCTGAACAAGAGGAAGCATGGGGTAGGGTGAGCAAATTCAGAATGTGAGTGATGGAAGACATGCACATGGATTAAAGGAAAATTCATCTAAGCAACAACTAGTTTACAAAACAAACTGCAGAAATACAGTTTCATAAGAGTGTCCTGAGAAAGTGAATCATCCTAGTTCCATCCAATCAAAGTAAGCTATTTCAATGTCACCACCTTCCCCCCCCCCCCCCCCCCCCTCCTCCCCTCTGACAATCACCACTACTGAGAGTTTGCTGGAAATGACTGTCACCCAGCAGTCACAACCCTCTTCCCTACCTGCTTTGATGTGGGCCAGGGCATGGATCAGCACTGCAGTGAACTCTCCCACTGTCTGCAGGCGGGCAAAACGAAGGTACAGGATGCGGTTGGAGGCGTCAAAGCGGTAGGAGTGGCGGTATGCGTTGTTGGTGAGGTGTGTATTGGCAGGCAGACGCTCTGCCAGAAGCAGACTGACAGGTGTGTGGTGGCAGCGAGCTGCAAGGAGCTCAGCCACAAAGCAGCCAAATTTGTAGATGACAAAGTCCCTTGGTCCAAGCTTGTTGATGTCCATGGGGGTTAGCTCTGAGTCATTGGCCCAGGCAGCCTCTCGTTCATCCAGGAATGGTTCTGTATAAAGACAAGACCAACACCAAGTTAGAAGCTTTGTCAAGGTCACACCAAGTGTCGCGTATAGTTTGCTAATGATGAAGACTCACCCTCGAGGAACGACGTAGTCGCCCAAGAGGGGAGGGACAATTAGCCTAACAGAGTTTACAAACTAAACTCGACCACCACTCCTTGGGGGGACACCACAAACAGTCAAGCAATGTTTACACAAACACGTGAAAAGGACCACTGATTCTGGAGTAAATAAACAAATCAAAGTTTATTCAACAATAAAGATGACAACCCAATTCACAACGACAATTTAGATCATTATAGTAAGGCGATTCCAGACACCCCAAACTGGAATCAAAATTCACACACAGGTAGCCACCCACGTCACTCTGTGGTATAGGGAAAACCTCTTCCCATCACCAAAATACCAGAAACTGGAATAAATCATTTAAGCAGTCACAGGCATAAAACAACCACCCATTTCCACCACTCGTCCTAACCACCACCGTAGGAACGAGTGGAATCTCACGTAGAGATAAAAGCCTGTCCTTCCCAAAAATTGACAATAAAAATCCAACCTCACTCCAAACTCCACCAGTCCACCAGAAACTGGGATTTAATCTACGAACGGAAACTGGCTAGAAATATACATCCCTTTCCACCACTCGTTCTGAGATGCCCCCTCAGAACGATAAGAGTACAAAAGCACAATTGAAGTACAAAGAACACAAGGACAAATGACAACCGAGTCACTCCCACTTCAATAGCAAACAGTCTCCAAGCATTCAACAACACCCCAGTTGTTGAATAACTATCTCTGAAACTTCCCCAAAAGACCCAATCCCAAACAATCTCCACCTAGAAGTTTTCACAGAACTTACTCCGAATTAATAGTATCAGAGTTTCTTTGAGCCAACCCCTTACGACAAACCCCTGACGTCGTATCTCAAATGAACCCCTGAACCCCCGATAAACTCCTCCCCCTTCCCCCTTCTAGTCGTGACGCGGCTTCCGCCCACGTCGGACTAATGGAAGTGAACAACAAACTCGTACCGCGTGCAGCCTCCGCTCTCACGCCTCACCCTTCTCCACTCGTTAGTTCAACCGAACTGTCACACACCGAGCAGACACAATGTTAACGCAACATGTGAAGAAACACGAAAAGGTCTCCTTACCCCACCTTCTCGCTGACATGGACTCTCGCTCTCAGTCCCGGAGATTCCCCTTCTCCAGATCCAAACTTACCCGACCACGCTGTCAGAATTCGTAAGTAGGAAAAACACAACAATCTCGCATAAATCCCCATGTGACCCGTTTACCCCCTCCCACTCTTCAGTCCCTCGAATGAAGATGTCAGTCTCTGAATCCCACTCAGATAAATGTACGAAGAAACACAGTTCTCTAGAAGTCACTGGTAAACACTACGAATGGAAGCATATCCAACTGCTCCCGGTGTCACATCAAAACAGGTAGGCACTCTCAGATTCTGCCCCCCTCCCGTTACGAGATTCCACTGACTTATGAGCACCACGCTCTCCACACAAAGTCAGTCAAGTTCAGATACAAGCCCCACTGAACTTTCGGCAGGTAAACCTCAAGTCATCAAGTCAGAGCGACAGATCTCATCCTACGTAAGAATCAAATTATCTGTCGCGCCTGCCCCCGTTGTATATCACCGCCTACAACCAGATGAAAAAGTACATCAACCTCGCCTCGCGCGAGTGTACGTACAATTACCCTCCAACCTCCCCTGCCTCTATCGAAGTCTTTACCCTTTGACCGATAGGCCATTTACTAGAATGGACTTTCACACACAAACCGTTAGTGCGTTTCGTTTAGACTTCTACCTAAGCATCAATGCTAGTCTCAAACGACACATGCAGCCACCTTGGCTGATGGAGAAACTTTACTTGCAACCGATGGGACAGTCAGTTGCAGCGGAGACGCCCCTTGCGTCCCGCTACGTCGCCCTGCAGCCTCGCGCTCGACACCGCGTCAGCGCAGCGTAGACAGGAACGAACAGAAGCTCGTCAGATGAGCTGGGTCCACCCGCGTAGACTCGAATGTAGATACACGTGAATAGGTAGGAAGCGTCCCGCAGACACTCAGTCAAGCGGCCAACAATCAGCATCCGTGTAATCGGCAAAGTAGCAACCAAGTAGAGCAGAGCAGCAACCGAGTAGCCTCACTCCCAGGCTGTGGTCCGTCTACAGAACTTCGCTATAGCCATTAGAAGATCCCTTCTTCCACTCTCTCGTGGTATAAGTCACCACAGAGAGTTTTCCCGGCAAGCTAAACGCCTTGCCCACCACCCATCGTGGCTTCATGGTCAGCGGGAGCTCCCGCTCCCACTACCGCTCCATCCAAGAGATGGCTATGATCTCCCTAGCCTAACGCTATCAGATTCCCGCCTGTGACTCTATCACGTGATCATTGCCCAGCCGGTAATGAGTATTTTCCCGCTTCAAGAATTCGGCCCAATCACGGTCTCACAAGCTTTTGCGGCTAAAGAACCGTGTTGAACTACAGGAAACCCCGTGCTGCATTCTTACAGACACCTGCACGTGGCACCCCGACACTCCGAGTGACGTCACACCCCCTCCTGTCACTCAAATTCTACCGCGATGCGCCAAACGACCGTTTGAACGCATTGACTGATTAGGTTTCAAACGCGGACAATTTGATTTCACCCCATAACGACCTTTGGACCGCATCACACAGAACGCGATTACACTCTGACAACCCAATCACATCACCTAACAATATTTAGTCACACTATTCGTCGCGCAAACACGCGACACCAAGTCAGGACCATGTTGTATCTGTAAAAATTGAAGACTGCAAAGAAACTGTCCAAGCAATTCCTGGTCAGGAAGAAAACTCTCCTGAATGGAGAAGCAGTTATATTTCCCAAAAGATGACATTATCAATGCAGTCTTGAAGTTGTAAATCAACGTTCTGGGAAATTTTAGAGAGTTGCACTTGAATAATTTCAAACAAAAATGAACTGTACAAAAATCAATATACTATGGCAATGCAATGTCTCTGATCAGTAATTTTCATTACAACTGTGAACCTCATAAAAACTGGAGGAATAAGCAAAAAAGTCGGAGGAAAACAATCATTAATCCTGACAGACACAGAAACACCATCATGTTCTCAAACACAGTGACCGGAGAATTCCAGCTCAAGAGAGGGATGACAAGCAACTTTTGCTGCACGTCAGGTATGACATACATCTGAGAAGACTCCATGAACACTCGTAAAGCCAAAGAAAGTCTACAGCAGACACCACTCCACAGAAAGCATCTCCAGCACCCACCTCCAGTAGACTTCTGCTGGGAGCCGAGAACTCCAGAGGCCACTGTCTTCTTCAGGTCCTCCAGCTTCTGGTACATGGGGGAAGCCATCAGCAGCGCCATCAGTTCTCCCTGGCGCAGGGGGGCGGCCATGGTGTAGGACGCAGGCATCGGGGACCCACCCTCGTCCCCTGCAGCAGGGGCCGTGGTGGCGGTGGCTGGTGCGGGGTCCACTCCACCTGGGCCACCCTGGGGATCTGGCCTGGAGGTCACTTTGTCTACATTGAGTGCCTCCTGCAGTGTCAGCAGCTGTAACACCAACGATGACAACAACGATGATGATGATGGTGATGATGATGATGATGATGATGATGAAAAATGAAGTTTTACAGCCTATCACTAGTATCAGCCAGTGTAGGCTATGTATGACCATTGGTAATGAAATTCACTGGAGCTGTTTGGAGTAACTCAAGTCTTGAATGTTCATAAGTTGTTTGCCTTTTACATATGGAGTAGGGAGACACGGTGGGTCTATCTTAGCCCTCACCTACAGGGGGACTGTAACATGAAGGTGGGGGAGTGCAGGAGAGAGTGAGAGGCAGTGATGTTGTAGCCCAAAGAAGCATGATGCTGTTAAAACATTCAGTATTTGTCTAAACTATCTCATTCTAGATAAAATCATTGACTTCATTCACTTGTGTTCTAGTTATCTTGTGAATATTTTTGTTTTGTAATCTTTACATCAGACAATGAAAAATGCATGTGTAGACAATCACATTCATCAATCACTTTGTTCCAACTCTTTCCCCAACACATTCAACTGAGAATGTCATGTGAGTGTGTGTGTGTGTTTACATGTGCACATATGTGCATATGTGCCTGCATGTGTGTGCGTGTGCATGCGTGTGTGTGTGCTTAGGTGCACCCACCTGTTCAAGCATGTCTTCTTGGTTCTACCATCATTTCTGTTGCATCATATCCACTCCTCCACCCCATCCTCCAATACCTGTCTGTCTGTCTATGTATCTGTCTGTCAGTCTGTCTGTCTGTCTGTCTGTCTGTCTATGTATGTATCTGTCTGTCTGTCTGTCTGTCTCTCTCTCTCTCTCTCTGCAGTCCATTCTCCACCTTCATATCCCCATACCTCGTCCATCTTGAGTCGCTGTCTCTGGGAGTGCTGGCGGGACTCCAAGTCCTGGATGTCTTCCTGGGCAGTCTGCAAGGCGTCTTGCTGTCGTGCCTTCATCTTGTCCTGGCGGCGGCGGTTCAGCCGCTCCTCCAGCTGGCTCTGCATGCGAAGGCGGTCTGCCTCCAGGCGTGAGTTGATGGCAGCCACGTCCCGTTCATGCTCCTTCAGCAGTCTGTCCTGGTCCTGCTTGCCGGCTCCCTGCCCCTTCAGTCGATCCAGCTCTTCCTGCACACACATTGAGATTCAGGAGGGTTTCATGGGTGTGAAGCTAAGCATTCAAAAGATGATTTATTTACAGTGGACAATGGTTGTATGCAGCTAGTGCCACTCAGTCTTTCTTCATCAGTTGAAACCCCTGGCTGCTGGGCTTTCAGGGCCTGCTCCATTAGCTAAGCCAGGGGTGATCCCAAGCTGCCACAGAGGCCGCCAAAAGGAATCAGATTGGATTGGTTTAATAGGGCTTGACCTTTACCCTGGTATTTGCAGCATATGCTGCAAGGGATTAGGGGGGAAGAGTTGTGAAATGCGTTTCCCAAAAATTACCAAACAATTCAGCATTAGCACTTTCTAAAAACAATGACATGGATATGTTCTCTGTTCAATTGTGATTACTTCTGGAACAGGTTTTGCTATATTTTGTGGAATAGTTAGAAGGGTGTGTGTCTCATCCTTGAAACGTTACTATTTTTTCTCAGTACCACTGACAGACCAAACAGTACCAGTAACAATGCTAGGGTGAGGGTTGCGGCCTATCAGCCTCTGTAGGGTTTGTAAGTCACTGACCAGAAAAATTACTACAGCTTGCTAGAGTATGAGCATGTCAAGTCTCCATTTCCCATGTTATTCGCCTCTTATGAATCCTGAAGGGGGACAAAGGGTCTACTCTGACTCCCGACTCACAGAGGGTCTGCGGTTTCCAAATCAAGCAACTCCATGCACCAGCATGCAGAACACTACTCAGGCCAGAGGACCCCAGACACCATCTGTGTGCATCTCACCTGAACTTTCTCCTTGCGCTCTCGGATCAAGTCCTCCTTGCGCTGGTTGAGGGCATGCAGGTTCTTCTTGTGTTTCTCCTTCTCCGCCTCTGTCTCAGCCTCCAGCTGTCTCTGGTAGTCTGCCATCTCACTGTCCAGCCTGGCCTTCTCCTCTCGCTCAAACTCTGCAGCAAGCACAGCCACACATGTTACGCACTGCCTCCAAAGAGTAGAAAGGATACTGCGGAAAACTCTTTTCATGAAGTCTTGCAGTCTCCTGCACCGCAGTCCTTACAAGTATTTTACTTCATTGGCAGCTCAGTAGAAAGAAAAGATCTTCCAGTTGGTTGATTCTATTCTCGTTGATGAATCAATCTTTTTGTAACTCCACAAAACACACATACGCATGCATGCATGCACGCACACACACACACACACACACACACGTGAAGAGGACAACCCTACCTTCCTGCTCCTTGCGGAGTTCCTCCTCCTGCTCTCGCCGCTGCTGCTCCAGTCGACGCTTGACTTCCTCCAGCTCTCTGGCTGCCTGCTCTGCTTGCTGGACACTGTCCTGGTTGTTGGACCACTTTCTCAGAGCCTCAGCCTGCTCCTGTATTCCGCAAAAAGGACTGGACTTAGACTTGACTTAGACTTGACTTTGGTGCTTTATTGCTTATGCCAGCCGCCCGTCACACATTGGCAACAGTACTTTCTACAATTGTGGTGTTATTCTGCTGCATTATGTACATTACATTCTTTGTTGTTGAGGCGTTCATCAGGTAGCTTCTGTCTCATGTTTAAAGAGTAGTATATATACATTGTTATGTCTCTCATCTTATTTGGGTCTGACCCTCTATTAGTTTCTCAATACCTCCAGACAGTGTATAGCTTCACAAGTGTTGATGGAGATAATTCTTCTCAGCTGATCATACAGAAAACATGAAAAAAGTAAGTGGTCTTCATTGTCAAATGATTTGCAGAATGGGCATGATGTGTCTGGGCTAGAAAGGAGGTGAAACAAGTCATGGTTGGAACAGTAGCCCGAGTTGGGTGGTGGAGGGAGGGAATGAGGTTGTGTGGAGGTAAGAAGGGTTTGAGTGGTTTGAAGGGTGGGAGTGAGGTTGGAAGGATGGGATGGGGATTGGGGTGGGGGTGGGGGATGGTCTGGGTAAGGTAGATGGGTTGGATCCTTGGGAGTTAAAGGGGTGAGAGTTGGGGATTATGGGTGGAGTTGGAGGGGTTGGATTGAGAGTACGAGAGATGTTGAATGGTGAGTGGAGATGGGAAGTGGGAGAGAGGGTGATAGAATTGAAGGTGGGGTTTGGAGAGTAAGGGAAGGGTGTTAGAGGGGTGGGGTTGGGTTGGAGGGATGTGAAAGTTTTAGAACAGACTGATGGAGAGTACAGGAACTGAGGAATCTAGGGGTGAGGGAATGGAGGTGCTTGGGGAAAGGGAGGTTAGTTTACAGAGGGATGGGTGGGGACTGCATACCTTGTAGTGCCTCTCCTTGAGCTCCAGTTGGGCATGGGCATAGGCCACCTCCCAGTCAGAGAGGGCTCCCTGTCGGATCTCTGCCTCCTCTCGCGCCTGCTGCTGGTCCAGCTCCGCCAGCTCCAGCTGCTGCTTGTTGAGCAAGACTGCCCTGCGCTCCGACAGCTCTAGGGGGCTCAGACCTTGCTTCTGCACATAGCACAGACATGTGTGTCAGGTGTATACAGTGTGTATGGTTCTATTGGTCTGATTAGGGTGTAACCGCCTGGATGAGGAAAAGAAATATGGAAATAGGGAGAGGTTGAAAAGGGGATAGATTCGATATGTTTGAAAAAAAAGCAAAGAAATAGGCTTTGACAGTATTAACATTTAATCTGATACTAACAGGTTATACAAAAGCACAATGGCAAACTCATTCCCATGGTCAGTTTAATGATGTCATGGATGACGTCAGAAGGAAAGAGTGCCTTGATTGCACATAGAAAAAAAAAGAAGCAAAGAGATCCTTGTCCAAAAATAGCCCTTGGAGCAAAGCAGGCTCCTTCACCAGTGCAGTGAAAGTCTACAAGCGACCATGCCTTGAATAAGCCCTGTGATCAGAGTTCACACCACTCGAGTGCATGGGGTATGCGGCACGGGGCACAGGAGGCGAAAACAGCGGAGGGCGAGAACATCCGCAACGGGAAAGGGGTGGGGCAAAAAAAAGGGTAGAAACCAGCCCATGGGCGGGAAATCGGAGAGCCGAAGCTCGACATCCGAGGTCGAAAACTAACACTAAACAAAACTGGTGATGGGTCATGGTGGCACAAAAGTGCACCTTGTCACAAGGGTGATGCTCTTTACTTGCTTATGAACACAGCAGGAACATTGGTATTGGTGTGTGTGTGTGAGTGTGTGTGTGTGTGTGTGTGTGTGCAGGCATGTGTATATGTGCATGCATATGTGTGTGTGTATGTGTGCAATTGTTTTTATTTGTTGTGTCTGCATTTGAGAGTGTGTATGTGTTATGTGTATGTATTGTGTGTGTGTTATGTGTTGTGTGTGTGTATGTGTGTGTGTGTGTGTGTGGTGTGTGTACAAGTGTGTGTGCATGCATGCGTGCATGTGTGTGTGTGCATGCAAGCACAAGGGTGCATGCGGGGGTGCATGCTGACATAAATCTGTGAATTATTTCAATTGTGTATAGTAAAGTGAGGATTCACATCATGTGGTCCACGTTAAACCAGCTTTCCATTTGAACAGCAGATGCTGAAATAGGTCTATGTGTGTGTGCAAATGTGTCTGTGTGAATGCATGCAAGCATATGCAAATATAATGCACAAATATTCATCTGAATTAAAATGTATGTAATTTCTGCACATTTTAGCAATTCATATGACAGTAAGGAGCCAGGGAAGTTGGGGGTATCTCTGAGACAAAAATCCAGCACTTGAACAAGAGAGGAAAGCCAAGTGCAAGAAGATGATAGGATGTCTGACCTCTAGATCAGCAAGCTGATCGCTGTGCCTGAGGATCCGTTCATCTCTGACCTTGTCCAGCTTGGCTTGCAGATGAGACAGAGCATCGTCCACCATCACCTTCTTCTTGGCAGCAAACTCGTTTTCCAGATCGCGTTTCTCCTGAGGGTTTCACAACAAGGACTTTGATAGTCTAACTGGGGCAAGAAAACATGCTCAAAAATACATGTATCACCTTCAACACAGATAGCTACAGCAGCTTAACTTGGGGCATTTTATGATCCACGCACAGGAAAAGAATTATAGCTAAAGCAGAAAATGAACTTATTTCATATTCAAAGGAAGACAAATTCCAAATCCATTCCACATTATGATCCCTTAATTAAGACGGAGGAATTAAAAGCATTGCCTGAACTCATCCATAGCACCGAGGATGGATGGATGGATGGATGGATGGATGGATGGATGGATGGATGGATGGAGTTTCATGGCCCGTGAGCCTTTGTAGGCTATGTAAGGCCATTGATCACCAACTATTATAGCCGATTATTATAAAGCAAGTCAAGTAATGATTTCCCTAGTTATCTGACTTTTATGCACAGCAGCAAACACTTTGTCAAATGCACAAAACAAAACCCATGCACGACACTCTTGCATCATTCAGCATGACTGTAACCACTTCCATTTTCCAGCTCACTGTTGACTCTGTCCCATGCTACTGGTGGTGGTGGCCCATCACTGTTGACTCTGTCCCATGCTACTGGTGGTGGTGGTCCATCACTGTTGACTCTGTCCCATGCTACTGGTGGTGGTGGTCCATCACTGTTGACTCTGTCCCTTGCTACTGGTGGTGGTGGTCCATCACAGTGGACTCTGTCCCTTGCTACTGGTGGTGGTGGCCCATCACTGTTGACTCTGTCCCTTGCTACTGGTGGTGGTGGTCCATCACTGTTGACTCTGTCCCTTGCTACTGGTGGTGGTGGTCCATCACTGTTGACTCTGTCCCATGCTACTGGTGGTGGTGGTCCATCACTGTTGACTCTGTCCCTTGCTACTGGTGGTGGTGGTCCATCACTGTTGACTCTGTCCCTTGCTACTGGTGGTGGTGGTCCATCACTGTTGACTCTGTCCCATGCTACTGGTGGTGGTGGTCCATCACTGTTAACTCTGTCCCATGCTACTGGTGGTGGTGGTCCATCACTGTTGACTCTGTCCCATGCTACTGGTGGTGGTGGTCCATCACTGTTAATTCTGTCCCATGCTACTGGTGGTGGTGGTCCATCACTGTTGACTCTGTCCCATGCTACTGGTGGTGGTGGTCCATCACTGTTAACTCTGTCCCATGCTACTGGTGGTGGTGGCCCATCACTGTTGACTCTGTCCCTTGCTACTGGTGGTGGTGGTCCATCACTGTTAACTCTGTCCCATGCTACTGGTGGTGGTGGTCCATCACTGTTGACTCTGTCCCATGCTACTGGTGGTGGTGGTCCATCACTGTTAACTCTGTCCCATGCTACTGGTGGTGGTGGTCCATCACTGTTGACTCTGTCCCTTGCTACTGGTGGTGGTGGTCCATCACTGTTGACTCTGTCCCTTGCTACTGGTGGTGGTGGTCCATCACTGTTGACTCTGTCCCTTGCTACTGGTGGTGGTGGCCCATCACTGTTGACTCTGTCCCTTGCTACTGGTGGTGGTGGTCCATCACTGTTGACTCTGTCCCTTGCTACTGGTGGTGGTGGCCCATCACTGTTGACTCTGTCCCTTGCTACTGGTGGTGGTGGTCCATCACTGTTGACTCTGTCCCTTGCTACTGGTGGTGGTGGTCCATCACTGTTGACTCTGTCCCTTGCTACTGGTGGTGGTGGCCCATCACTGTTGACTCTGTCCCTTGCTACTGGTGGTGGTGGTCCATCACTGTTGACTCTGTCCCTTGCTACTGGTGGTGGTGGCCCATCACTGTTGACTCTGTCCCTTGCTACTGGTGGTGGTGGTCCATCACTGTTAACTCTGTCCCATGCTACTGGTGGTGGTGGTCCATCACTGCTGACTCTGTCCCATGCTACTGGTGGTGGTGGTCCATCACTGTTAATTCTGTCCCATGCTACTGGTGGTGGTGGTCCATCACTGTTAACTCTGTCCCATGCTACTGGTGGTGGTGGTCCATCACTGTTAACTCTGTCCCATGCTACTGGTGGTGGTGGTCCATCACTGTTGACTCTGTCCCATGCTACTGGTGGTGGTGGTCCATCACAGTTGACTCTGTCCCATGCTACTGGTGGTGGTGGTCCATCACTGTTGACTCTGTCCCATGCTACTGGTGGTGGTGGTCCATCACTGTTGACTCTGTCCCATGCTACTGGTGGTGGTGGTCCATCACTGTTGACTCTGTCCCATGCTACTGGTGGTGGTGGTCCATCACAGTTGACTCTGTCCCTTGCTACTGGTGGTGGTGGTCCATCACAGTTGACTCTGTCCCATGCTACTGGTGGTGGTGGTCCATCACAGTGGACAAAGGCAGGAATGCACCGTCTCTCAGCTCCTCTGCCAAGTCTAAATGTGGCTCAGCAGAATGATGCATGAGCTGCACGAAGGACGGCAGTGGGGACACAGAAATGTCCCTGAGGAGGCATGCCGGGCAAGCACTCTGGGCAGCAGCCCGTCTCTTTTCCCTGCTTCTGGTAAGGTGGACTTGGTGACTGCTTTCAAGAGAGTTGTCTGCCATCTTGATGGATGCAGGTCAGTATGATCTGTCGCTAGTGCAGGCCTCAAGCTGCTTTGGAGGCATGCCATAGTGCTGGAGGTGTTTCTTCACAGAGTCCATGAATCTCCTCTTGGGGTGTGACCTTCGCTTCCGAGGCTCTGTGATAAGACCCCATTAGGACATATCTGGGGAGTTGCAGTTCATCTAACCATATGACATAGCTGGTCCATTGCAGCTGTTCCTCCAAGGATCACATTCTCAATGCATGTGATGGCTGATGTGTCATGTATCTTTCTGTTGGTGATTCGCTCTTATCAGCCTATACCCATGATGGGATGAAGGGAGCACGTGAAACCTCTCAAACTGATGGCTGTGTCTTCTGTAGGCTGGTACTAATGGCTACTCTGTACAACCAAAGAACATAGACATAAAGAAGCGTCACTCCTGTATCTTGTATAGTAAAAATGCAGGACGAGATTTTGGTTACAGACCTGTTTACCCCCAAAAACCCTTATGAGGAAGATTTGATAAATAACCAGAAAAATGCGGAAGGTTTTGATCTTCAAGAGGAAGATTTCGATTTTTTCAGCGAAATATCGGCCAGAAGATCGTCCGTAAAAGCGGAGACTCGGACTCAAAATCAGAAGATTTCCGCAAATTGCGGAAGGGTAAACAGGTCTGTGGTTACGTCACATGTATTTTTTACGTCACATTCACTCGCGAGTAATTTCCCTTGTTTTTGGATGTATACATAATTATAGTAAAATGAGTAGATGGCATAATCGCTCCAAGCATTGATTTCGCCTGCCTTACATCCAAAAGCAAGGGACGCAACTCTAAATCTCGTCCTGCATAAAATCGCGGAGTGACGCTTCTTTATGTCTATGTTCTTTGGTACAACTTAAATTTTGCAGGCAGCTTGATGTAGTGGTGATTAAGCACCCTCAGTAGCACATAGTTCTCTATGAGATTCGCTGATTCTGGCTCAGATTTCATTGTTGAGGGAGCCACTGGATGACGTTACTATACAACCAGCTACAGGTGTAGCACTGACAATTGGGTGGAAATGATCAAGATCCTCACCTGTGCATGCCTCTGTGCCAGGACAGCCTGGATGACCTTCTCGCTGTCCTCAGAGCCGTTTTCTCTGATGCCCTCCTGGATCGCCTTTTCCTCCACCTCCTTGGCCTGCACACCCGGGATGGAGTGAAGTCAGCAGAGCATACTTGGCATATGATGGAGTGGAGTTAGAAAAGTTGATTATGTCTATCTCGCTTAGTTATGCTGAGTGGCATCACCACTTCATAACCAAAGAAGAGATCACAGTGTGTTATTTCACCAAGAGTATGACAATGTAAGTATCCCAATATAAATGCTCTATCAATGTCTGGCCATCCCATCATTGGCAACCTGGTCTAATATTACTGATTAACATTAACCAACATTCACATATGCATGTATTACCCACAGCTCAACATGCAATTTTTACTATAGACCAAGAACTACAATGTCATGTTCAAAGTTTTGGAAATTTCAGTGCCCATGACAGGACATTCTTTGTACAAAGTTACAGCCCCGCCATTTCATTAATGCTTTATCTTAACATGAAGGCAGGACACACAAAAGTAACACTTATCACAATACCACTTCTTCATCAACAACACAACAAAGGTACACTGACCGCCTTGAGTCTGACTTCATCCAGCTCCTTCTTTTGGTCCAGGATTTCCTGGGTGAGCTCTGTGTCCTGCTTGCGGCGAAGGTCTTCCATGCGGCGCTTGCGTCTCTGCGCCAGTTGTTCCTGGAGGGCACGCAGCTGTGCCTGGCGCTGGTTCTCCAGGGACTGGGCCATATCCTCCAGCTCCCGCTCGTGGGCGGTCAGCAGCTGCAGTGGACAGGAGGTGGTGTAGAGGGCAGTCCTCATACAAAATCTCTCTCATCTGTGTGTCTGCCTGTGTGCCTGTATTTCTGGGTGTCTGTCGTATTTCTTTGTGTTTGTGTATGTGTATGTGTGTGAGTGTGTGTGTGTGAGTGTGTGTGTGTGAGTGTGTGTGTGGTGTGTGTGTGTGTGAGTGTGTGTGTGTGTGCGTGCGTGTGTGTGCACGAGAGAGAGAGAGATTGATTGATTGATTGATTGATTACACTTTATTTTACAAGGGAATTTAATGAATTAGGTATGGCTGCCTGTCTAACATTCAGCCCTTGTTAAAACAAGCGAGCAAACAATCAAACCCAATCCCACCCCCCACCCACCCAACCTCTATCCCACACAAAATTCACACAATAACACTGGTTACAATAATTTCATGATAACAAAATACCACTTTGAAAATATTCACAAAGTGAACTTAGAACAAGATGAAAAATGAGAGAGAGAGAGAGAGAGAGAGAGAGAGAGAGAGAGAGAGAGAGAGAGAGAGAGAGAAGAGAGAGAGTACAGTAATGCAATGTGTTTCTATGACAGTCATGATGCATGCATACAAGTCTGCTTCTTCTATAAGTGCATGTCTGTGACAACAAACGCATTTGAATGGCAAGCAAGAATGTGGCATCAGATGAAGGCACAAGGATACAGAACGGCTGGAACACTTCTGACAAGACTATGGTGGAGCATAATGACAGAAAAAAGACAGAATGGCACACTCACAGCATTGGCCTGGTCTTGGGAAAGGTCAGTGCAGGCAGCCATTTCTGCAGCATTCTTGTTCTTTTTCTCACGCAGCACTTTCTCAGCATCAGCCTCCAGCTGTGACCTGAGCTTCTCCTCCTGGCTGCGTGCCTCCTCCTCCATCTTGGCCGCCATGGCCTCGCGCTGCTGCTTGTGTCGCTTCTTCAGTTCGTCTTTGCTCTTCTCCTGCAGACAGACACAGCAGTGGTGCAATGCAGACATGCTCCACTCTCTGCTACAGCAGGCTGCTGCTGCAGCAGAGCATCTGATGACACTGAGATAGTTCATCCACAGTATTCACAGGAAAAAGAGCGCCAATTATCCCATGATTAAAGCCATTACATCACCCCCTACTCCCACCTCTTCTGTCTGCCTGTATCCATTTGAAAATAGAACTCTTCATGAAATACACATGATTAACATTTCATTTAACACTACAAGATATTACATCTTTATTTGCAGCATGCATGTAATGAGCACACAAAACTGACATGACATTAATCAAATTCACAACAGATACTGATTTTTACTTACATGTATAATACTTGAAAGAAAACAAGGCCCAGTACTTGCATTAATGTAATGAAGTCCACATTTGACCTCCATCTTTACAATGGTGCAGATTTTCTCAAGCTTCTGCTTTCAAGCATTAGCACACAAACATTTTTCTCCAGTCTCTGTAGGTGCTCTTTCTCTGTCTGAATGCCCCCACCTCCCATGCAACTTCCACTCTCCACGACAGCACAAAGGTCAAGGTCATACCTGCTGCTTCCTGAGGGCCTGCTCCTCGGCTGTGGTGGCGTAGTGGACCTGGGGCTGGAAGTTGAGGTCTGGGACAGGCACCGAGTCAGACATGGCACCCTGCATCTGCCTCCTCTGCTCCTCCACTGCCCGCTGTGCAGCCTCCTCTTCCAGCTTCCTCTTGGATTCCTCCAGCTTCCGGCGCCGCCTTGCTGATAGCTTGGCCTGGTAGGGAAGAGCAGTGAGGGTAGGAGCGGAAGAGAACGAATGGAGGCGTAGATGGCAGGACAGAAATGATTGAAAAAGGATAGATCAGGGACTGAGGGATAGGATGGATGGATGGATGGATGGATGGATGGATGGATGGATGGATGGTAGATGGATGGGTGGATGGATGGATGGATGGATGGATGGATGGATGGATGGATGGATGGATGGATGGATGGATGGATGGATGGATGGTAGATGGATGGGTGGATGGATGGATGGATGGATGGATGGATGGATGGGTGGGTGGGTGGGTGGGTGCATGGATGGATGGATGGATGGATGGAGTTTTACAGCCTATCAGCCTTTGACAGTTATGCAAGGCCACTTAGCATGAAAACCACTAGAATAGCGTAGAGTAGGTGCGAATCAAGTCACCAAGTCCATATTTATTTGTCTCTGGTGAATCACACAGGGAGAGGCAGTGGATCTAATCTGACCCCCAACCCACTGTGGGCCTGAGCGACAGGACATAATGGTCTGTAAGGAAGTGGGGGTTTAAGACAAGAAATATTCTCAAAAGACAGCACAAATGAAAGAAAGGTTCAGTTCAGTTCAGTTCAGTCTCTTAACCCTGAGATGGGTTGTTGAGGCACCACTGATGACTTTCGGACAATCTTCCTCCATCGATCTCTATCCTCTGTGGCTCGCTGTGAGTCAGCAAAGGTCAAGCCTGTCCACTCTTTGATGTTGTCTTCCCACCTCTTTCTCTGCCTGCCTCTCCTTCTCCCACCTGGTACGGTACCTTGCAGGATGGTCTTGGCCAGCCCACTGCCTCTTGACATGTGACCGTACCACTTCAGCTTTCTGCTTTTCACGATTGACAGCAGGTCTTCGTACTGTCCAAATGCTCTCCTGATCCTGTTGCTGACTTCCTCATTCGTGACATGGTCTTTATATGAGATGTTCAGAATCTTGCGGTAGCATCTCATTTCCAGGGCTTGTATCCGTCTCTGTAGTTCAGATGTGAGTGTCCAGGTCTCGCATGCATACAAGAATACGGAGATGGCCAGCGTGCGCATGAGCCTGATCTTCGACGCGAGAGTGATATTTCTGTCACGCCATATTGGCTTCAACTTTGCCAATGCTGCTGTTGTTTGTGCTATCCTGGACAGTATCTTTGGTTTGGACTCTTCATCAGTCACAATAGATCCCAGGTATTTGAAGTTGTTCACAGCTTCCAGTTTTTGGCCCTTCACTTTGATTTCCATTTTGAAGCCCCAAGGGTTGTTCGTCATCACCTTGGTCTTCTCGGCAGTGATCTCCATGCCATATGCCTGTGAGGTCTTGTCCAGGTGCTCAACAAGACTAGTCAGCTTTTCTTCACTTCCTGCTAATCTATCAATGTCATCAGCAAAACGTAAGTTGGTGATCGTTCTGCCACAGATGCTGATTGATCCTTCGTGGTCTGCTAGGGCATCAGTCATTATCCTTTCGAGGAAGAGGTTGAATAGTGTGGGGGAGAGTAGACAGCCCTGTCTGACTCCAATCAATGTCCTGAACCATTCGCCTGTGGTACCATTGAACAGGACTGCGCTGGTCGCTGTCATAAAGATGTTCGATGACTTTGATGATCTTGGAGCTGATGTTGTAGCTTATCATTGTGGCACACAGCGCAGCATGCCAGACTCTGTCAAATGCTTTCTTAAAGTCTATAAAGACACGGTACAGATCTTGTTGGTGTTGTACATGTTTCTCACACAGGACTCTCAGATTGAAGATCTGTTCGGTGGTGCTTCTACCTGGTCTGAAACCTGCCTGCTCTTCAGCAATGATTTTCTCTGCCTGAGGTTTTAATCTGTTCAGCAGTACTTTCAGCATGACCTTGCTGGGATGGCTGATCGTGCGGTAGTTCTGGCACATTTGCAGGTTGCCTTTCTTGGGCAATGTAATCACTAGAGACTGTGTCCACGGGGTTGGCCAATCTCCCATCTGCCAGATCTTATTGCAGATCTTTGTGAGTGCATCGATCATTGCGTTGCCTCCTGCCTGGATGAGTTCCCCTGGAATGTTGTCAACCCCAGCTGACTTCCCTTTCTTGAGGGACTTAACCGCTGTCTCCACCTCTTCTCGAAGAATTGAGTAGTTGTCCTTCTGGGTAGTCTGAGGACAGTTCAGCACTTTATGATCTCCTCTGGTGTCATAGTTGTACAGCTCAGAGCAGTACTCAGTCCAGCGTTTCATGATTTCGTGTTCTTCTGTGAGACAAATCCCGCTCTTGTCTTGTATGGTGTTGACCCGCCCTTGTTTGGTCGCTGTAAGGTCTTTGACTATCTGGTATGCTTTCTTGGTGTTATTCTTCTGGAGGTTCTCCTCAACTGCATCACATTGCTGTTCGATCTACTCCTTGGCACTCTTCATGGCCTTCTTGACATTGAGTGAAGATTATACACCAGTGAATATTCAGAAGATGCAAGAAATGACATTACCCTGTTAAAGTTCACTTGCATGCATGTTGTACGTACACCACTGCATAGACATTACAAAGGACCAATGGTTGCTGATACAGAAAGATGTACTGAGGATGACAAATCAGGAGACAAGAAACAGAAGAACATCTTATCCAGAACGGATGGAAGACTCAAGTTGCTGCCATAAATACATGTAGGATAAAGTGTTAAAAAAAAACCTGAACATACAGATAGAGCAATGAACTGGAAGGCAAGAATTTGTCCAAGAGCCTGTGCAAAGAGACAGTAAACAGGCATTCTGGCATGTCAGAGAATCGCTGGTGTGTGCCAGGATGATGACATGGAAGTCCACCAGCAAGGAGGCAAGCCCACCTGCATGTCGGCCAGCTGTCGCTGCCTCTCGCTGTCCATGTCCTGCTCCAGGGCAGTCTGGTCCTGGCGGAACTGGTCCAGCAGTCTCTGCAGAGCCAGCTGCTGGTCTGCTCCCACTCCGTCAGTGGCCTGCAGGGGTTGGCACCACAGTCAGGCACGCATCATCAACATGCTACAGACAGCCTTGCTCAAATGCAGACATAAATCTATCTCCAAGCAAGGGATCAAAATCAGACATATGCGATCAGTGTGCGAGAAGCATCTTCTTTCCAAAGCAGTCATATTTCAATGCACATCAAGTTTGTCATTTGAATGACTGTAAAGAAGAGTGATCATAGCAGTATTTCTGTTTTGAAGACCCGACAATTAAAGGCGATGCAGTCCATTGCATGGAGCAGGGGTGGTTTGTGTCAATGCAGTCTATCGTAAGGTATTGTGGTGGTTTGTTTCATCATGCATAGCTGATACTTAGTTTGCTCATGTCAAAAAGGATAAATTGCAATAGAAGGGGACTGTAGAGAGCACCTGGATGTTCACTGGAAGGTTGAGGGTTCGGTCTGAGGACTGAATCTTTTTCTGTCCATCCCACACAAGGTGTCCAGCTCTGTATTAGGGACTACCAGAAAATGTCATGTGTGCATGTTTGTGGGTGAATGCACATATGTATGCACATGTGTGTGAGTGTGTGCATGAGCACACCTGCACGTGCAGTGTGTACTCAGGCATGTGATGCATGACACTGTTGTGACAAAACCAAAATACAGTCTGTCAGGATTTCACATCCATCCCATTTACAATGGGCATAATCTTGAAACAAAAACTCACACTGCTTGAAGTGCCTTGTTCCAAAGTTGTCTTAATCACGAAGGAAATGGCTGTAAAAAAACTGGTGCTTCATGCATTCACTTGGTTCAGCATTCCACAGCACATGTACGTGTAACATAACATACAGCTGGAGCCATGCTCTCCATGCTTTCTCATCAGCTGAATATTCCTGGTTGCAGGGTTTACAGGGCCTGCTCCAGCAGCTCAGCCGACCCAAGCAGTCACTGAGGCTACCAGGGGCATCAGAACAGTGTCAGACTATCCAGACCCAGCCATAAGACTGACCTGTTTGAGTGTGTCACGGTGGATGTTCTGCAGGCTGGTGGTGTGGTCCTGGTCCAGAGCCTGGGACAGCTGGTGCTCCTGCTCGTTGCTGGAAGCATCCATCTCAGCCTCCAAAGACTCCCTCTCTCGTTGGTGGCAGCTGTCCAGCTCTGCAAGCCGTCGGTCTAATTCCTCCTGTCGCCCCTCACTGACCAGGTGACTGGACAGCTGCAGTGGGGAAAAAATACAGAGGGCACTTAGGATTGAGGTGGATGTGTGCCTTCAAGAGTTCTTCCTCACTTCCATTGATAAATCGATGCAATATTAGGAAAAAAGCCTGAGGGAAAAAAGAAACTCCCCAAAATACCCTCCAAAACTGAATGTGTGAGATAAAAAATAAACAGCCTAAAAAGACATTCATTAAAAATCTAAAATTTTCTTTCAATAGTCTGAATTTTTTAAAACCTTAGGTTTCAACATTCAATGACAGATTTTCCAAGTCTCTTAACATTTTCATTAATTTTGAATTGGTAACCCTGCTGGAATAAAGCACAAAAGGAAAAAAAAGTTCCTATCTGCCACGCTTGCCACAAAAACATTTCCAAGTCATACCCATATCCCAAATAAACAGATCACTTTAAAACGCTAACCACCTACAATATAGTATTGCATTTCAAAATCAAAGTTGCTCACTTCAGCGCGTTCCCGTTCCTGCTTTTCCTGCAGAGTGCGAAGTGCCAGTCTGCGCCTGTTGGCCAGACTCTCCTTCAGCTTGGCCAGCTGCTGCTGACGCTGGTGCTCCACGCGGTCCTGCAGTCCTTGCTCCTGGCGCCGAGCCTCCTCCAGCAGCTGCCTGGCGCGCTCCTCCGTCACCAGTCCTGCTCCCTTCAGACGCTCCTGCACACACGCAGAATGAATGTGTGATGAGGTGCACCACAAATGAAAGAATGAATGAATGAAAGAAAAAAAGAATGAATGGGGATATATGGCCCCCCAGTCTTTGAAGGCTTTTCAAAGCCATTGATCATGAAAACCACTAGAAGCAATAAGAGCAACTCATGTCTTGACTTCTTTAGTTATTTGCCTTTAATGCTCTACCCACAGAGGTTTCTGCACACACACTTAGGAAGGTAAGCCCAGGAAACTGATGGAGGCAGTAAAACCCCTGAGATGCTGTCAAGGAAACTCCTACAGAGGATGATATGAAGAAGGCTGAAGAGCAACTGCAAGCAAATGTGAAATGAGCAAGGTTATTGTTGAGGCAACTGAAGTCCGTCGAATTGCCCGGCAACACTGGAAGACTATCACTGATGCCTGTATTCTGAGACATGCAAGTCAGCAGTAAATGAATAGCATGTACTGGCGTGACAATGTCTGTAAGTCCACCTTGAGGCTTTCATAGCCAGCTGTCCAATAAGATCCTTGAGAGAGTACCTGGCTGGGGCACTTACATATGCTAAACTGCTTTTGTATTACTGCAGGTTCCTTGAAACATGGTTGAGCTGATGGTGACAGCCTCACATCCTTCACATGCAAGAGTTTCAACAGACAAAGGATAAATTAAAGCAACAAGGCAAAAAATAATTCCACTGTTCATGAAAGAATGATACAGCGGCCTAAGAGCTCTCTCCCTCAGTTGAAAGGTCTACCTACACGTTCTTTTGACCTCCAGCACAAGAATCTCCTATGTCCTGGTTATTTTTACATTGCCCTACACTCATCTGTCATGCCCTCATTATCCCTTCTTCTCCTGCTCCATCCCATGGACTCCATGCCCCACCCACCAGCTGGTCCTGCAGATTGTTGGACATCTGCTGGTGGACCTGGTCAGACAGGTTGTGGTCAAGCTTGGTCTCACTGCGTGCCATCCCTGCAGACTCCTCTGCGGTCAGTGTGTTGAGGAGCTCCTGCTCAGTGCGCAGGGTGACGTCGGGGTTGCTTGTGTCCTTCACAGGTGGGGGCAGCCCCGCCTCCTTGGCCTGCCAGCAAAGGAAGAGTGCTGTACACTGCAGTAGCATGCACAACATGGCATGATCAGGTTCCCATGGAGGAAACTTTTGTGTTAAACAATGCCATAGTGCCCAGATTTCACAATTTCAAAGCTTCAAATGTGACAAAACTTCTAACCTGTGACTGATTTGTGTGTGTGTGTGTGTGTGTGTGTGTGTGTGTGTGTGTGTGTGTGTGTGTGTGTGTGTGTGTAAACTGAAGCTGCACTAAACTCGAACACTATCATAATGTCTCCTTTTGCTGAATCATTCCATTGATTACTGTAATTAAATGGAGGTTGCAGCGTTCTGTTTATATTACTGTGAAACTGAAAGGCTCAACAGTTTTGTGAGAAGCAGGAAGAGTTGTAAAGGAAAACTGAATAAAATTTACAAGGGAAAAAATGCCTTCATAATTATACATAACTTAATGATGTATTTTGGCATTCCTCATTCACCTGCTCCTGACCAAGAAAGAAATGTTCACTTTGCGGCATCATTTATAAAATGAACAAGTAAAAGTAATCAACTTAAAAATAATTGGACAGGAAAAGAAAAGTTGTATCAATTCACATCTGGATGAAAACCAAAATAAAAAGAGAAAAAAGGGTTTCACACAATGAATAGGAGCACACCCACTTATTAGTGCTATGGTGGTGGTGGTGGTGGTGGTGGTGGTGGTGGTGGTGGTGGTGATGGTGATGGTGGTGGTGGTGGTGGTGGTGATGACAGTAACAATGACCAAAGAGTAAAACACCATGCTAATGTGTCTACCAGCCTGAAGATGCTGCAGTTGATACTTTTACTGCTACTACTCACTGCTGCTGCTGCTGACGATAATGATGAAGATGATGATGATGATGATGATGATGATGATGATGATGAAAACAATGACGAAGATGATAATGATGAAGCCAGTGACAGGAAAGCTACATGTACACAACAGAACACACCTCCTGCTTGTGTTTGTCACGGAGCTGCTGCTGCTGCCAAGAATGATGATGATGATGATGATGATGATGATGATGATGATGATGATGAAGACAATGACGAAGATGATAATGATGAAGCCAGTGACAGGAAAGCTACATGTACACACAACAGAACACACCTCCTGCTTGTGTTTGTCACGGAGCTGCTGCTGCTGCCAAGAATAATGATGATGATGATGATGATGTTAATGATGATGAAGACAATGACGAAGATGATAATGATGAAGCCAGTGACAGGAAAGCTACATGTACACAACAGAACACACCTCCTGCTTGTGTTTGTCACGGAGCTGCTGCTGCTGCTTCCTCCTCCTCTCTGCCAGCTTGCGCCTCAGCTCCTCCAGCTGTCGTTCCTTGGACTGGTTGTGGCGCTCTAGAGCTGTTTCCATGTCCTTCTCATGCCGGAACAACAGGTCTCGCATCTCCTTATCTGACAGGTCGCCTGGGAGGTGCAGAGTTAAAGACAGAGTCAATGATAGTGTTCTGCACGGTGTCAATACAGCTTTCAGTAGGGTGAGAGCCAAATTACAGTGTGAGTATAACTGGCCTGAAATCTAATTCCAAAATTATTGAGGAGATACTTGAAAAAATCTTACCCATTTCATGAATTCAGTTCCATTTCATCCAGCTCAACAGATCTGCATGTGTCAAACATGTGGTGCATTTGTTGTTTTAGTAACCCACTCAACCAGTCACCCACCCTGTCTATAATGCTTCTGGATACCAAATGCCTTGCTGGTATTTATAAAGTATTGATCTTTCAAAAATAAATCATAGATATTTACAAAAGACAAGACAATAAAGACTATAGTGTTTGACCTTTTGAACAGTTTACACTTAAAAGGCATGATAAACGAAACAGCTTTCCCCCTCCATTTATAGCCAGCCTGGTTGGCATTCCAGGGTGTCGAGAAGGGGAGATCACTCACCAGAGATCTTGGTGGCCAGGTTGTCAGCCATACCATCCACCAGGTGTCGACGCTTGACCTCTTCCTGAGACAGCAGTCGCTCCAGTGCCTCCATCTCATCTTTTGCCAGGTCTCGCTCCAGCTGCAGCCTTTCCCCTGTCTGCCTCCGCAGCACCTCTCCTCCTGGCCCTGGCTGCTAGCAGAAAGGCAGCACTTGAAACAGGCTGTGCAAAGAGTCCTACAGGGATTGGAGTATA
Source organism: Theodoxus fluviatilis (assembly GCA_034096865.1). NCBI lineage: Eukaryota > Metazoa > Mollusca > Gastropoda > Cycloneritida > Neritidae > Theodoxus > Theodoxus fluviatilis. The sequence goes on from JAWQFJ010028926.1 coordinate 39,849, forward strand.
CATTGACACTGGCAACAGACTTACCAGAGGAAGAAATGTTTCTTTAATAAAAATCTTGCAGAATGCATTTCAGGGGCGGGCACCAGGAATGTCATTTTGTGTTTGAGAGGCTAACATTTTGCCTCTAAAATCATTTTCATGGTCCATTATTCATTACACTAAGGCAGCTATTTTGTAAGAATAGCAGTCATAAGCTACTGTTATTTTCACGAATCATTCCACCAATCTGGATGAACATCAAAGAAATCCATGAAAAAGGTTGACAACTGAATCTTTATTTCTTCTTTACATAAAGGGACATCTAGGCAGTGCTAGGAACCACAGCATTACCTTCCTATTTTCAGAAAATTAAAAAACAAAACTGTTCCAAAGGTAAGGCTGAAAGAAGGTCCAAGCAATTCAGAAACCAAAGGAAGGCAGGAGAGTTAACACCAATTCCAACTCACAGCACCATTAAGTCACAGAGAAGAAAATGCTGGGAGCCCCACCTGGAAGCCAGCCCCTCCAGTGATGTTGAAGTTGGTCTGGTTGGAGACGGTGCCTCCCTGCCTGAGCTTTTCGAAGGTCTCCTGGCTGATGGGCAGGTGCCCCGAGTTGAGGCGGTCCAAAAGCTGCCGCAATGCCACCATGAGCTCCTCCTCCCGTCCCTTTGATCCTGCATCAAAACACAGGCCAGTGTCGAGGGATTCCAATCACTTCTAACAAATGCAGTACATGGGCTGAACTCCACAGCTGGATTGATTGTTTTCATACCTGGCTCGAGTTGCTACATCTATACATTGATTATGAACAGCATCGAGCATTCTACACATCCTCCAGGTGGAATTATATTGTATGATAGGAAAGGCAACACAACAGATGCAAGTTAGTACAGCAAACAAGGAGGAAATTTTGACTAGATTTGGGGGGGAAATGCCAAAATTCCTGCATGCATACTGCAGTCATATCAAGCTACATGACATCATAACATTGCTTTTAATGGCTGTGGCTCGTGGATCAAATTGCTCTGAAATGTCACATAATAATGCTAAAATAATAATGCTAGAACAAAGTGGAAAAGCATTTCACTCATGCACATCCTCTTGAACCCAAGTTGAGAAATGTCTCATCCAGGCCTTTAAAGCACACATCCACAGACACTAAAACCTTAAGATGTTTCTCGAACCATTTTTCTCCTCCACCACACAACTCCTGCCGGCACCACACAACTGCTGGCACCACCCCTGCCAGCACCACACAACTGCCGGCACCACACAACTCCTGCCAGCACCACACAACTCCTGCCAGCACATTACTCCTGCCAGCACCACATTACTCCTGCCAGCACCACACAACTCCTGCCAACACTACACAACTCTTGCCAGTACCACACAACTCCTGCTAGTACCACATACGTCTTGCCAGTACCAAACACCTGCCAGTACCACACAACTCCTGCCAGCATCACACAACTCCTGCCAGCACCACATTACTCCGCCAGCACCCACACTCCTGCCAGCACAAACACTGCTCAGCACACACAACTCCTGCAGCACTACCACTCCTGCCATACACTACACAACTCTTGCCAGTACCACACAACTCCTGCTAGTACCACATACTTCTTGCCAGTACCAAACACCTGCCAGTACCACACAACTCCTGCCAGCACCACACAACTCCTGCCAGCACTACACAACTCCTGCCAACACTACACAACTCTTGCCAGTACCACACAACTCCTGCTAGTACCACACAACTCCTGCTAGTACCACACAACTCCTGCCAGCACTACACAACTCCTGCCAGCACTACACAACTCCTGCCAACACTACACAACTCTTGCCAGTACCACACAACTCCTGCTAGTACCACATACGTCTTGCCAGTACCAAACACCTGCCAGTACCACACAACTCCTGCTAGTACCACATACGTCTTGCCAGTACCAAACACCTGCCAGTACCACACAACTCCTGCCAGCATCACACAACTCCTGCCAGCACTACACAACTCTTGCCAGCACTACACAACTCCTGCCAACACTACACAACTCTTGCCAGTACCACACAACTCCTGCTAGTACCACATACGTCTTGCCAGTACCAAACACCTGCCAGTACCACACAACTCCTGCCAGCACTACACAACTCCTGCCAACACTACACAACTCTTGCCAGTACCACACAACTCCTGCTAGTACCACATACGTCTTGCCAGTACCAAACACCTGCCAGTACCACACAACTCCTGCCAACACTACACAACTCTTGCCAGTACCACACAACTCCTGCTAGTACCACATACGTCTTGCCAGTACCAAACACCTGCCAGTACCACACAACTCCTGCCAGCATCACACAACTCCTGCTAGTACCACATACGTCTTGCCAGTACCAAACACCTGCCAGTACCACACAACTCCTGCCAGTACCAAACACCTGCCAGTACCACACAACTCCTGCCAGCATCACACAACTCCTGCCAGCACCACATTACTCCTGCCAGCATCACACAACTCCTGCCAGCACCACACAACTCCTGCCAGCACCACACAACTGCTGGCACCACACAACTCCTGCCAGCACTACACAACTCCTGCCAGCACCACACAACTCCTGCCAGCACCACACAACTCCTACCAGCACCACACAACTCCTGCCAGCACTGCACAACTCCTGCCAGCACCACACAACTCCTGCCAGCACCACACAACTGCCAGCACCACACAACTCCTGCCAGCACCACACAACTCCTGCCAGCACTACACAACTCCTGTAGGCACCACACAACTCCTGCCAGCACCACACAACTCCTGCCAGCACCACACAACTCCTGTAGGCACCACACAACTCCTGCCAGCACCACACAACTCCTGCCAGCACTACACAACTCCTGCCAGCACTACACAACTCCTGCCAGCACCACACAACTGCCAGCACCACACAACTCCTGCCAGCACCACACAACTCCTGCCAGCACTACACAATTTCCTGCCAGCACCACACAACTCCTGCCAGCACCACACAACTCCTGTAGGCACCACACAACTCCTGCCAGCACCACACAACTCCTGCCAGCACTACACAACTCCTGTAGGCACCACACAACTCCTGCCAGCACCACACAACTCCTGTAGGCACCACACAACTCCTGTAGGCACCACACAACTCCTGCCAGCACCACACAACTCCTGCCAGCACTACACAACTCCTGCCAGCACCACACAACTCCTGCCAGCACCACACAACTGCCAGCACCACACAACTCCTGCCAGCACCACACAACTCCTGCCAGCACTACACAATTTCCTGCCAGCACCACACAACTCCTGCCAGCACCACACAACTCCTGCCAGCACCACACAACTCCTGCCAGCACCACACAACTGCCAGCACCACACAACTCCTGCCAGCACTACACAACTCCTGCCAACACTACACAACTCTTGCCAGTACCACATAACTCCTGCCAGCACCACACAACTCCTGCCAGCACCACACAACTCCTGCCAGCACCACACAACTGCTGGCACCACACACCTGCCAGCACCACACAACTCCTGCCAGCACCACACAACTGCTGGCACCACACACCTGCCAGCACCACATTACTCCTGCCAGCACCACATTACTCCTGCCAGCACCACATTACTCCTGCCAGCACCACATTACTCCTGCCATACCACATTACTCCTGCCAGCACCACACAACTCCTGCCAGCACCACACAACTCCTGCCAGCACTGCACACCTGCCAGCACCACATTACTCCTGCCAACACCACATTACTCCTGCCAGCACCACACAACTCCTGCCAGCACCACACAACTCCTGCCAGCACCACACAACTCCTGCCAGCACCACACACCTGCCAGCACCACACAACTCCTGCCAGCACTACACAACTCCTGCCAACACTACACAACTCTTGCCAGTACCACACAACTCCTGCTAGTACCACATACTTCTTGCCAGTACCAAACACCTGCCAGTACCACACAACTCCTGCCAACACTACACAACTCTTGCCAGTACCACACACCTGCCAGCACCACACAACTCCTGCCAGCACTACACAACTCCTGCCAACACTACACAACTCTTGCCAGTACCACACAACTCCTGCTAGTACCACATACTTCTTGCCAGTACCAAACACCTGCCAGTACCACACAACTCCTGCAGGCACCACACAACTCCTACCAGCCCCTTACCAAGTCCCCTGCCATTCCTGGCTCCTCCAGCACCCAAGGCAAAGCTGGTGTTGATGATGGTGGGGCCATCAGATGCTGCTCCTTGCATCCCCTCGTGCTGGAGGGCTACAGCTTCCCGCGCCTGCAGCCGGACCTCCAGCTCCGCTAGCTTGGCGGGGTCCATGGACTGCAGCAGCTTGCGCAGCTCCTCGTTCTGCTGGCACACACGCTTGTAGAAGTCCTGCAGATTCTCCTGCTGGCGAGCCAGTTGTGAGGCCAGGTGAAGGTTCTGGTCCTCCAGCTTGTCGTACAGCACTCGCACACTGAAGCCTTCCAGGTCCCCATTTCCGCTGCCTAGTCTCTTCAGCTTGCCTGGGGTGAGATAGAGGAAAGTGAGTGGTGGTGGAGAATGTGTGATAGGAGGAGAGGGAGGGAGGGAAAGAGGGAGGAAGGGAGGGAGGGAGTGGAGGGAGGGAGGGAGGGAGGGAGGGAGGGAGGGAGGGAGAGAGAGAGAGAGAGAGAGAGAGGAGAGAGAGAGAGAGAGAGAGAGAGAGAGAGAGAGAGAGAGAGAGAGAGAGAGAGAGAGAATGGTAGCTGTTACTGCAAGAGGTGTTCTCATGTCATTAAGATTTTTTATGTATGTAAGACAATGGTTACATTCTGTGCTTTGCAGACAAATGTATATTATATGCATATTGAAGTAATGTAAATCATTTCAAGGATACTGTCAGAGGAGAAAACAACCGACCAATCTGATCAAAGTACTCCATTTTCAAATATTCTTGGGAGGCCACTCAGAATATTGCCTTGTTAAGGAAAAAAACACAACTTACTGTCTTTGTAACCACCAGAAGCTTCAGCCCCATCTCCAAGTGTTCTTTCTCCAAAGTCTTCCAAACCACTGTAATGAAAAAAGCATGAGGCATGAAAAGTGACACTGAATATTGGTCATATGCAAGGTACACCACAAATACACGCACTACACACATACACATGATAGATGCATATGCATCTCTGCCTGCCTCTTTCTTGCTGAAAATCTATAATTAATCATATCTGCATTTCCATCATCGTGTGAATGTGTGTGTGTGTGTGTGTGTGTGTGTGTGAGAGAGAGAGAGAGCATGCTTGTGTGTGCATGAGCCTGTAGTGGGCTGCATATGAACTTACTATTTTAGTTCGTAACAATGTCGTTGTTGGCTACTTACGATAGTAAGGTGTGCATGAGTCATTACTTGGTCGTGACAACGAAGTTGCCAACTATTTGCAAAATTAAATGGCCGACCTGTCTACGGTTCGCACAGAAAACGCTGTATTTTGGGACACTAGAAACCCATCCAAAGAAAATGTGAGCCATGAACAGCATTAATTTATCAAAGCTGTATGTTGATTGCATCAATAGGTCGTGAAAGCGCTTACATTTTACAAATGGAAATGCAGGTCGACGCATATCTAAACGCCGAGCATCCAAGCTTCGCGCACTTCTATTTATAGCTGACGCGCGGACCTCAGCGACACCAGGAAAGATTATAAATACATTGTTGTCCTCGACTGCTGTCTGCTCTTGACATTGTGTACAATGCTAGTGTTGTCTGATGCTATGAAAACGATACATTAAAATTGCATCTGTGTTATGAAAACACTGCTCAGATTAAATTGCTTTATTTTTGGTAACTGAGAAAATGTGTGACGATGTACGCCAGGGTTTCACGAGTTTGGTGGGAAAAGTGCGAGCTGAGGCTGGAGTGTGTGTGTGTGTGTGTGTGTGTGTGTGTGTGTGTGTGTGTGTGTGTAGTGTACATTGCAGGTCGGGCCATTATGAGAAGGGCTGAGGCTGTTGTTAAACACCAAATCCACAATTTGAGCTTGGGACCTTCTTTTCCCCTAGAATACAGTATTTTCTTAATCTTTTCCATCATACAACTATTTGGAAAATGAATCAAACAACAAACTGTGCTTTCGGATGCTATTGCAGGATTTATGAATGGTTTGCAAATTAAACATTGCTGACAGTGTGAACTTGTTGATGAAGGATACCCACTGACTCGTAACAATAGTTTTCATTGTGTAAAAATGTAGGTGCCAATACAAAAGTTTACGTGTAACAGTGGGGGGAGGCTCCCCTTTCGTGGAAGCACGTACTCGATCTCATTTTGCATTTCAACCACCAAGTCGAAGATGGTCTGTCTGGGCAGCCTGAAGCGCCGGTGTATTTGCCGATCATTGTAGGTATCCATAGGATTCGTTCTATCCCTAAAAATACGATTCCGCCTGATCGCACGGCGATTTCTGATCATCCACAATGCGTGAGCAGCCGTGTTTGTTTTGCGTGTAGTTGGCTACTAAAGCCGTGTAGTGGTGATACAGAGCAGCACTAAATTTTGGGTTGTTTAGTGGCCAACTTAGGAGGTAACTACGCGTAGTCAGCTTTTATGCAGACCTTACTTCGCAATTTAGTAGCAAACTTCCGATTTAGTTGCCAACAACCGTTTAGTAAGTTCATATGCAGCCCACTACTGAAGTGTAACATTCAGCTGAAACAGCTCCATGCCCCCTCTCTGCAGGAATCCCTGGCACCTGGCTTTCGCCAACTTTTAAAAACCTGATAAATAAAATTAATTCAGTTCAATCATCTTCTTTCTCTCTTACCCCCCCCCCCCCCCCCTCCCCCCACCCCCTGGTCCACTTCAAGTCTAAAACCCTGGCCTACACGAATTCAAAATGACATCAAACTGCAGAGAGCAGGAGAAGACATTCCCAAAATTGACTGGCTCCAGACTACAGAGCACCCCAGCAAACATCACATAGTGCTGTGCAGTGTAAGGGAGGGCTCACCTGCTCTTTTCACACCAGTGGTCATTGTCGTAGCGGACCCAGTGTGGCACTGATGGTGGGGCGCCGAGGCGCCGGTACCTGGGCTTCCAGTGCTTCATGGGATAGATGACCGAGTCCCGTGGCCGCCACACGATGACGGCCACCACCAGCAGCACCACCAGGGCTCCGAAGAAGGCAACCAGGCCTACAGAGAGACATCGACTAAGCATGTAATAATGGCATTTCATTACTAAAGACTTTTATTTCATCATTTTTATCATCATTTTATTGTGATGACAAGGTCTGGCAAAACATTCATGGGGAGAAAATTCCAGAAAAGTTTTGTGGGATTGCCTCGGGGGAAAAACTTCCGGAGATGGGCAACACTAGTGAACTCGTCCTAGACGAGGGGTTTGGAAAAGACAACCAAACTGGCAGGCCACAGCATCTTAATGGCTGCATTTTAACAAAAAATTTCTCGTATCTTCATATTCTTTAGTCATTCTGTGTGTGAGTCGCTGCAAATTAACAGTGGATTAACCAAGATCCCTTGCCAATCAGATGCTGAGGCCCTCTAGCTTGTGTGGCCGGCCAGCCTGGCTGTATTTCCTCAGGCGAGACCACTAGTGTGACTCATTTCCAGAAGCTTTTCCACCTCAGGAAAG
>JAWQFJ010028926.1:50000-127980 GCA_034096865.1 Theodoxus fluviatilis
ATGGAGGCTGTGATCTTGTCTGAGTAGAAACTGACCACGTAACTCTGCTTCGCTCCTGTAGTTGTCTCACTTGGGCCAAACACACCTGACAGAATCTGGAGAGGAGAAAGTAAAAATGAAGCACTTATTAGTTTTACACGTGATCTCTTCAGTCCTTCAGGAACCTCCAGGAAGATAATACCACCCAATGATAGCTTTTCAGAATTTACTGGAAGAGATTTAAATTCTGAATTCTACAGTATATTTACCATTTTTCCTTACAATGATAGCATCTTATTTGCAATGGCAGACTATTCACCCCTCCACTCTCATCCTCAAAATGAAAGAATTGCAATCATGAAAGTCCACGCCATTCTGAGAGGGCCATTCTGCTGATTTCTACAGCTTACACGTTTCACTAATAAAATCAACATAGGAAGCTTGAGCCATGAGTGTGAGAGAACAGAACAGACAGGCTGTCAACAAAATTCAACCATCATGTTTACAATTCCTCTGATGCAGACCCACAGATTTTTATCAAAAGTATAATGAGTCCTGATGAGGAAAATGCCTTCCTTTACCTGGTATGAGGTAGATCCAGTGGTTGCATCTGTGATGGCCACCTGCACAGAGCCATTGGGCATCAGCTCTAGAGTGACAGTGGGCATGGTGGTGGACCGACAGGTGGCATCACAGATCTCATCTGCCCCTGTGTACAGGTTGCACTTACACCTGCGTCACACAGAAGAGTAAGTGATCACTCAGTGAGAAAGGAAGAAGTACACAATAAGGCTTGGAAAAAATGCAGGATCCAGGACAATATGTGGGCAAAAAGCAAATTAACATAGAGAGACATGGATCATTCATAGATGAAGAGTAAATGTATTCCTCCCAATCCAGATTACATTACAACACAGAAAAATATATTTTTTTTCTTCAAATCTTCTTGGAACAACTGATCTTTCCTCCTTCCCTCATGCCCAGGCAAAAGCTTAACTAAAACAGATGACAGTACTTCCCTAAGTCAATGTCAAGAGGTCTGTGGCACAATTTGCCAAACTCATTGTCAGAAGTACTCGGGCTTCACGGCTGCAATGGGTGGACATACCTGCCATACTCGATGTCAAGAGTGCCGCCATAGTCAGGGCAGGCAACAGAGCAGTCGTAGGTGGAGGGATTGACGCAGGCTCGAGTGGCAGCAATTCGCACCTCGTTTGTGGCACAGCGTGTGTCTACAATCTGCTGGCAGTCTTGGTCTCCATTTCCATCAGTGTTCAGCTGGAGAAGGCAATCCAACATTCAAAAATCTCAAACTGTTTACTCATTTTGTAGATCATGAGACTGAGTGATAGACATGGACAAAATGCAGAGGCACAATTTACATTACTTTCAGAATTACCAAGAACATCAAAGTCACAACTTTATCATCAATTTCACGTGCTGTGTAACAAACGTTCTCAAACAGCATTTATGATGTTCATTACTCTTGGAGCTTTGAAACAAATTTACCAAAAGCAAAGCAGCAGTTCCATGGCAGGCAACAGAGGAGAGCCCATGAATCTTCAGGACAAAGAGAAAGTAACAACTTTCCCTGCTTACAACTGACCTTAACTTCAATATAGACTTTGATTGAAAACTATCCCCTCAAAATGTAATCATTAAAGAGACATACCCCTGTACTGTATCAGTGATCATCATTGTATAATACAGATGTCCAACACATCTCACCTTGTCCACCTCATCGTAGTAGATGTAGCCATACTGGCACACACAGGAGCCGTCGGACACTTGGAAGCTGCGGAACTTTCCAAGGCAAGTACACTTGGGACTCCCAGCTGCTGAGTATGAGGCAGAGCCACAGGGGCGACAGGCCTTCTGCCCTGGCAGGTCATTGTAGTAGTTGGCGGGGCAGTTTGCACACTCACCAAAGTCAGCAGCCCGAACCTGTGCAGGGAAGGGAATGCACAAATGCTGACCTTGGTTTAAAACTGGACTGCAAGTTCTCTAACACAAAGCAGGACAATGACATGTCACTTGGAAAACAAGGGATCCCCTGATTAAAATCTAAATGGAACTATCCAGGTATTTGTCCTGCATCAGTCTACAGATGGAGAAACAGTGAGTTTACCATAAAGAAACTTGGAAGAGCAAGGTCTTACGAATGACACATTCAGGGAAACTTTTGCGCTGAAATGTACCAGGTGTCTAGTATAAATTTATTTTAAATACACCTTTTACAACTTACTGGTAATAGCTACAGCTGTAATCATTCAATAAGCACTTATGAATGATCAGCTAGAATAACAACCCATTTTGGTAAGCAGTCCAGAATCAAGAGCAACAGACAACTGTCCAATTTTCAGGAAGAGTAGTTGCACCACAATGTAGCAATCTTTCAACATGGTGAGAACTTCTCAAGCAAAAAGTGGAAACCACTTACCCTCTTGCCGTACATGCCAGCAGGGCAGGGAGTGGGCTCCCAGGACCCCTCAGGACAGTAGGAGCCAATGGGGCAGGGGTTGGTGTTGCCATGTCCTGTGCCCTCAGGACAGTAGTAGCCAGAAGGACAGAGGTCGCATCGGGAGCGGTCAGTGAAGTTGCCGTAGTAACCAGCTGGACAGATGCGGCAGGACATGGCAAGACTTGGTCTGATTCCTGCATGGTTGTTTGCTCTGTAGCCCAGAGGACACATCAGTGTCATGTTGCTTCCGGCAGGGCAGTAGTAGGGGAACTCACAGAGGATGGGTGTGTCTGTGGCATTTGGACAGTAGTATCCTGCCCAGCAGATGGGAGGGACTCCAGTAGTACCGTTGCAGTAGGCTCCAGGGCGGCAGTCGATCTCCAAAGAGGCTCCAGGAGGACACTCAAAGGTCTCACGGCAGGGAATGCCCTGCGTGTTGATGGTGTCATTGGGACAGTAGTAGCCACCCCTGCAGAGTGGACAGTCTGTAGGACTGCCTGCACCTGGGGTGTCTTTCATGCGGCCTGCTGGGCAAAGCTCTGGCTCGGCACCCGACAGACAGAAGTAGCCAGGTGGACACAGGTTACCTGTGTAGTTGGCCATACCTGCAAACAATTGGAATAATCATCTTGAGTAAGTCTGCAATCACATGCTGACTTGGAAAGCTGCATAGCTTGTAGGTGTAGTTCAAGCCTCAGTGACATTTACTTTGAAGTCTTGCAATTACTGAATTTCCATGAGGAGCACACTGCCTTTCAACAAATGATCAGTTGAAGGAATGGCCCCTACTCTCAATGACACATAATTACTTGACAAAAGTGACACTTCCATGGATATTGCAACAGATGAGTCACAGTCCCTTTGATCAAAATCTCTTTCGTTTTCAGCAAAGGTAATTTTTACCAATTCGATATTATCAAACCATGCTAATCTACACAACACAAGGGCATGAAAGCAGAGGAATGCAAAAGAAACTTTTACTCAGTGGTGGCTTGCACATCATAACCTACTGTCATCCCCTTTGCGGTTGAGGAAAAGATGCAAAAAAACACCTTCACCGCCATCACAGAAAGCAAAACTAGTGCCAAAAAAGTCCCTGTCCACTGAGTCATGACAGCAAGTGACAAACCTGTGTAGTTGCACCAGTAGCCAGCGGGGCAGGGGAAGCAGTCTGTGAGGGCGGCTCCACCCTTCATGTTTCTGTAGGTCAGTCTTGGACAGGGCGTGGTGCCATTGCCAGCCAGGCAGTAGTGGCCAGCAGGGCAGGGAAGGGGGTTAACAGTACCTAAAGACAAAATGAATGAACGAATGAATGAACAAATGAATGAACGAATGAATACCTGAATGAATTTACTTTTACAGCCTATGAGCCATTCAAGGCAATTTTAGGCCACTGATTACAAAACCATTTGAACTGGTTGGAGTAAGTCAAGTCTCTCTTTTCCAAGTTATTTGTCCTTTACAAACCACACAGGAAGATGCAGTAGGTCTATTCTTCACCACTAAACCACAAGGGGTCCTAAACATGGAACAAAAGGCTAACATGTCAGAGTTGATAACAAAATGATAAACACTTGCATTTCATTTGATTTTTCTGGACCCCCCTTCTATTTTTCCCCCCAGGAGTGTAGGCCATTAACTTAAAGCCATATTTAACATGCCTAAAGATATGATTACAACAGTTTACACAGGTAAAATGCATAGGTTTGTGTGGTCTCTGACCCACATGGCTTTAAATGCATACTTCTTAAATAAATGTTAATTCACTTATAAGAAACTTTCATTTCATAATTATACTTCCACACAGGGAACCTTTATCCACACTGAGAGCAGGGGAAGCCATTACCTCCATCAAGGTGTACAAGTATGGTTCAATCACAGCATGTCCATGCAGGACATCTCTACCTACCCTCCATCAAGGTGTACAAGTATGGTTCAATCACAGCATGTCCATGCAGGACATCTCTACCTACCCTCCATCAAGGTGTACAAGTATGCTTCAATCACAGCATGTCCATGCAGGACATCTCTACCTACTCTCCATCAAGGTGTACAAGTATGCTTCAATCACAGCATGTCCATGCAGGACATCTCTACCTACCCTCCATCAAGGTGTACAAGTATGGTTCAATCACAGCATGTCCATGCAGGACATCTCTACCTACCCTCCATCAAGGTGTACAAGTATGGTTCAATCACAGCATGTCCATGCAGGACATCTCTACCTACCCTCCATCAAGGTGTACAAGTATGGTTCAATCACAGCATGTCCATGCAGGACATCTCTACCTACCCTCCATCAAGGTGTACAAGTATGGTTCAATCACAGCATGTCCATGCAGGACATCTCTACCTACCCTCCATCAAGGTGTACAAGTATGCTTCAATCACAGCATGTCCATGCAGGACATCTCTACCTACCCTCCATCAAGGTGTACAAGTATGCTTCAATCACAGCATGTCCATGCAGGACATCTCTACCTACCCTCCATCAAGGTGTACAAGTATGGTTCAATCACAGCATGTCCATGCAGGACATCTCTACCTACCCTCCATCAAGGTGTACAAGTATGCTTCAATCACAGCATGTCCATGCAGGACATCTCTACCTACCCTCCATCAAGGTGTACAAGTATGCTTCAATCACAGCATGTCCATGCAGGACATCTCTACCTACCCTCCATCAAGGTGTACAAGTATGGTTCAATCACAGCATGTCCATGCAGGACATCTCTACCTACCCTCCATCAAGGTGTACAAGTATGGTTCAATCACAGCATGTCCATGCAGGACATCTCTACCTACCCTCCATCAAGGTGTACAAGTATGGTTCAATCACAGCATGTCCATGCAGGACATCTCTACCTACAATCCTTCAAGGTGTACAAGTATGCTTCAATCACAGCATGTCCATGCAGGGCATCTCTACCTACCCTCAGGGCAGAGGTAGCCAGCAGGGCAGCTGGCACAGTCAGAGACCTGCTCAGCCCCAGAGTAGTCTCTGTAGGTGTCCTGAGGGCAGGGTGTGGGCACCAGGGTGCCATGGGGACAGTAGTAGCCTCGTGGACAAAGCCCTGCACACTCTGCAATGGACACACACCGGTCGAAGTTCACCGTGACGTTGGGCATGTCATCCTTGGCCCCAGACTTGCAGTAGTAGCCTGCAGAGCAGTTGCCGTACAGCTGCCCCATCCTGCAAGAGGCAAAAAATGGTGAGCTGTCATTCTTGTCATGACTCTAGAAAGCATCACCAACTCCTGTCCTGTCTCAAGGATGAAAAGGCAGAACAAGTAGGGTAGTGATGATATGAACCCGAGACCATTTATGGAAAAGCTTACCATTTGAGTAAATAAGTCTATTTCATTTTGCAGAGACTGTAAACATATGAAGAATGCCAGAAGACTTTGGATCCATTCCAAATGCCAGCATAATGGATGTATGATAAAACTGGAAAGTTAATCCAACCCTTGGGATATGTTTATGCTTTGCCACTGAGGTTCATGTGAAACAACAGATAAAGGTTAAAATATTGGTGTTATATAGCAATTTATCACGCACAACTGGGCCTCAAACTGCTTTACTCTTTACCACCTGATCATTGGGCCATTAGAATAAAGTAGAGTGGGTTGACGGAGGAAAGAGGGATAAGAGGTAGGGCCAGAGAGAACTGAGACAGTGAGCTGAGAAGAATAGAAAGCAAAATACCCAGGAAAGAACACTGGAAGAAAGTAATGAAGGGAAAAACAAAAAGAGGTTTTTGATGCAGGAGTCATCAGACCGCCAGGGCATTCCAAGCCCCTACCTGCAGAACTGGCCAGTGATGCAGGGCAGACAGTCGTTGGAGGTCTCCAGGTTTGTCATGTTGGCGTAGGTGAAGGTGCCGTTAGGGCACGGCTCTGGGTAGGCAGTGCCTGAAACACAGCAGCAAGGGCCACAGTAGGATATGATTAGTGCAACCATCTGTAACAACCCATGAAATGGATATTGTGTCTGCAGCAAGGAAATGGATGGACTATCATAATCATGATTCTTTCTTGGAATTCTCCTGTCTTTTCTGTAAACACAATGAAAGGTTAACCACGGTAAATTTAAATTTGGAAAAAAACAAAGATGGGAAAAAGTACGTGCAAAAAAAGGTCAAAATGAAATTTATGGATACAAGGATAAATTATTTTAAATGTCACCAAAGCAGTAGTATAGTTTCAGAATGGTACATTTAATATCAAACATTCCTTTTGACAACTAGGACAGATTGCTGGGTATAAAATCCATAACCTCATTCATTTAAAAAATGCTCATTCACTTGTCTTTCATCCAAGAAATAACCTAGGTGCCAGCAAGTGACAACATTCATTATATCAGGTACTTGTTTCCTCAAAAATGTTCCAAAACACCATCAACAACTGCAGCTCATCTCTGATGGCATAGAGGCGCAGTTGACAAACCTTCTTCATCTCACCAGTCCACAAGGACCCTCCTCTCCCTCAAAGATTATAGGTTACACAAAGATAGTTCATTAGCTCATTCTCGTGAGGATCAGACACGTTGCGCCCCAAGCGGCTAGCACTGTGGGAGATGCCTATAGTCCGTTTCAACATTGCACTGTATTTAGTCACATGATTATAGGATTTAGTGGAGACTTCGCAAAAACATGGCGGAAAAACACAGGTTTGCTAGTGACCACTGCAGCGCTATTAACTGTAGCAACAACAGAAAGAAACGCCCAGAGCTTTCGTACTTCAGGTTTCCAAGAGACAAAGCAAGGTGGGTAATGTAAGGTTACTTTTTCCTATAACACCTTTTTAGGAAAGAACGGGTAACTATTTTTAAGCTGGGGCTGAAACCTATGCTAACCTATTTAAACAAGGGCAAAGATTTTTCCAAAGAATAGACCCTAAACACAGCAAAGTTATCTCCTGATGGAAGAAGATTAAAGCTAGTCCCTTAGCAACTCAGAACTATACAGGAGGTATAGCCGTATAACTGGAGACGGCTCCTAGTGAACACAGAACCACAAAACACATTCACACTAACTTTTCAGAAGTAAACAGAAAGAATTTCGTTCAAGTAAATTGTCACTAGAATTTTGGCCTAGCAACAGATGTGCAATGGACCTAATTCTAAAATTTCCGATAACGTCATCAACTACCAAGGTTGAAGAACGAGTGACGTCACTATTTGCCGATTTGAAGAATAATAATTTTTAACGCAGAGAGAACAGGGTCACCAAACTTGCGAACGACCAGTGCACACATGGTTCTGCGAGTGACCTGCATTTCGATTGTTAAAAAGTAGGAGCTTTCAATACCTTTTGATGCATTCAACATACAGCTTTGATAAATTAATGCTGTTCATGGTTTACATTTTCTTTGGATGGGGTTTCTAGTGTCCCCAAATTCAGCTTTTTCTGCGCGAAGCGAGACTATGTCCACCATTTTAAATGTGCAATGTTGAAACGGACTACAATATCACGCACATGCGCAGAAGCTAACCCTTCGGTGCTAGCCGCTTGGGGCGCTGCAATTTGAGCGTCTTGTAACTTCAAAGAGCAAAAGCTCGGCATGAACTATCTTTGTATAACCTATTATCTTTGTCTCCCTGCACCGACCCCCATTGCCAACCCTGCCTACCTGAAGGGCAGAAGTGGTAGGGAGGACAGTCCTGAAGGTCGGCCTGGTCGGCCACGCGGCAGAAGTAACCAGCTGGACAGTCATTGCAGGACGCCTGTCCTGTGTTGGCCTGGAACTGGCCCGCAGGACAGGGCAGCTGGGCAGCCGAGCCCAGAGGGCAGTAGTAGCCCACGGAGCAGATGTAGGCAGATGGCGTGGGGGAGATGATGGTGGCGTTGTCAGGACAGTAGTAGCCTGGGTTGCACAGTCCTGTTGCTTCAGTCTGCCCAGAGCTGGCACAGTAGTAGCCTCCAGGACAGGGCAGGCAGTCGTCCACTGACATGCCTCCTGCAGACAGCAGACAACATGCGCTCGTTACCATGGTTATGTTTGTATTGCATTGTTTTGTAATGCACTGCATTGTCAAGGACCATGGCAAGCACACCTATACTGTGTGTGGAGTCTACTTCTTTGGTGAGTAGGTGGTATTATTTAAGAGATCAAATATCAAATTTCGACAATCATTTATTTAAACCATTCACAATGAATATCAGGTGAATGGTTGGAATTACACACACAACAAGTTAATTTGAAAAGAAAGAAAATCAAGATATTATCCATACAACCATTAATACAGCAACATCCGAGTTGAAATATTTTATTGAACATTGAAGAAGAAAAGGAATACATGGACAACATGCAATGCAAACAGAGACATGCAAAACATCTGCATGAGGTTCATTCCTCAAACACGCATCAACACGCACACAAATACTGACCAGTGGAGTTGCGGATGGTGCCTGCAGGGCAGGGCACCATGAGAGCTGTGCCCTGAGGGCAGTAGGTGCCAGGCACACAGGGGCCGTTGCTAGGATACATGGAGGTGGGGCTGGGGGCATGACTGGAGGCTCCTCCCTGGCAGTAGTAGCCAGCGTCACAGGGACCTGTCATCAGGCAGAAAGCAAGCATTGCCAATGAGCCAGCACTGGCTTTAACCTGAGTAAGTAGTAGTGGCTTTGTTTTTCTTGTTTTCCAGTCAGTCTTTATCCTGATAATATGAAAATATTCATCATGCATCATTGTATTATCACCTTTTAGGAGTCTGCAAAAGTAGGGCGAATCCTCCTCAAAGAGCTATCACTATCACAACTATGGCTTTGATAGAGAAAGACAAGGTTAGTCATGTGTAAATGTGATTTTCAGCTTCAACTTATGATATTTCATTGAATCAAGGCAGCGAGTATATTCTTCTTTGGTATGCTCTGTTTGGACCACCGATGTCCACATCACCACCATAGCTTGAAGGCTGTGTATCATTGTTATCATCTGTAAGAGCAGCAGCAATGTTTATCAACCCTTGTTAATTTAACCCTTACCGCGATAGTCATGCCATATGCCGCGGGGTCAGGTCTAGGCCTAACCCACTAGTCACATCGTGTGTGGCGCGTGATGGGGGGTAAAGGTTATTTAATTTTCTCCCTTTTGTGATTGGTTTTGGAGCAGACTGTTTGCTTTCACTCTATGGAGCAAGGGATTGTGCATGCATGCCCATACAAGTGGCTGGGGTTGAGGTCATAAACTTTTCTCCTCAGAGTGGGTTATGCAGTCAGACCTAATTATGACACCGTGGTAATAGTTAACAATGAGCACAGCTTGCAGTTCTCTGGGATTGAAGTTCTCACAAAAAAATTTGATTCGTATAGAAGCTCATAAATAACAAACATAATTCCTATGAGGTGTTACAAGCTGCTTCATGCACACACCACACCAAAGAGACGGCAGACTGCCCCATGGTAGACAGCCAGGAGTGTACCTGTGGGGATGGAGTTGCCCAGTCCCTGGCAGTATAAGCCTGTGGGGCAGTCCTGGCACTGGGGCTGTGATGTCAGCCCTGTGGTGTTGCTGTACGTCCCTGCTGGGCATGGCTGCGGCAGCATGTTGTATGGGCAGTAGTCGCCTGCAGGGATTTAGAGTACATGGGTTGAACATACAATCATCATTCACTGCTTTCTTCACTGCAGAACAAAGCAGCTGAGGAAGTGGATTCCTTTCTTCTCAATCTCAGCTATGCATGTATATGCAGATGCTCAAGTAACTGTGCATTTTGAAATCTAACCAGTCTGGCACTATGCAACAGTTTTCAGACCTGTTGGAAAGTGACTGATAGACCCAAGAATGGGTAAGACACTATGTGCATGTATAACAATATATCCTGACTATTTAACAGCCAAGGAGGTTTTACAGCTCTAATGGCACAAGAAGTTCTCTGCATCAAAATGAAGGTAAGTAGCCTCACAAAAGGTTTGATTACTAATGGAAGACCTCTTTCCACAGATACATCAATGATCTATTACTCAACCAGTGGATATGTTTTCTTAAACAACCCAAGTATTTATCAAGATTCACTCCACATCTTCCAAAATGGTTGGCACATAAAATTGTATAACATCAAACATCCACACCTAAATCCCATTACACCTTACCTCCAACTCAACCAACACTTCCATACACAACTCTGCTCAGCAACAACCACACTCAAAGATGCATACATTCAAACAGGACAGCTGAATAAACTGACCTGTAGGGCAGGACTGGGGTGCAGTCATGTTGGCCTCGGGACAGGAGTTGCCAGCGGGACAAATGGTGCAGTTCTCCTGGCCGTAGCTGGACTGGAAGGTTCCAATGGGGCAGCCCTCCTCAAACAGAGCACCCTCCACACAGAAGTGGCCGGGGGGACAGATGTAGCCCTGGATGTTGTCTGTGGGGGTGGGGGTGGTGCTGCCTCCAGTACACACGTATCTGCAAGAAACAGGACACAATAGCACCTTTGCTACATGGTTGCAATGTATTCCTGATGAAGAACATAGTTCCATGCTAATATGATGGAGCTGATAAAGCATTGGCAGTTACAGAATACTACTAAGGCCTCCTTTAATCAAGACCATCAAGAGTGTTGTTGCATTTGGGTCATGACACAGGCCAACATTTGCATACACTATCAGAGAAACATGGGCAACTATTTGGGGTGTACATGGCTGAGAAAAGTCACATAGCATGAAAAACTCAATAGTCAAGACGAAAGGGTGGGAAATATGGAGTCAATGTGGCAGTGGGCAAGACAGATGTAAGAAATCATTTAAGCAGGCAAGAAACTTATGCACAGAGAGAGAGCGAGAGAGAGAGAGAGAGAGAGAGAGAGAGAGAGAGAGAGAGAGAGAGAGAGAGGGAGGAGGAGAGAGAGAGAGAGAGGGGGGGGGGAGGGAGGGAGAGAGAGGGGGGGGGGGGAGGGAGGGAGGGAGGGAGGGAGGAGGGAGGGGGGGGGAGAGAGAGAGAGAGAGAGAGAGAGAGAGAGAGAGAGAGAGAGAGAGAGAGAGAAGAGAGAGAGAGAGAGAGAGAGAGAGAGAGAGAGAGAGAGAGAGAGAGAGAGAGAGAGAGAGAAGAGAGAGAGAGAGAGAGAGAGAGAGAGAGAGAGAGAGAGAGAGAGAAGAAAAGAGAGAGAGAGAGAGAGAGAGAGAGAGAGAGAGAGAGAGAGAGAGAGAGAGAGAGAGAGAGAAGAGAGAGAGAGAGAGAGGGAGAGAGAGAGAGAGAGACAGACAGACAGACAGACAGACAGACAGACAGAGAAAACCCAACCAACCAAAAACGAACCCCACCCTCCGCCGAAACCTATTATTTGTCTAAGGATCAGGCCAGAGGAAGGTCGTTAGACAAGCATAGATTTGAAGGACCAAGACACCCAACAAATCTGATGACAATTCCTAGTATAGAGTCAAAACCCCTCAGGGGTTCTAGAACTGAACCCTTGACTTTCTAGTCATTGTCTTGGTACTCCTACCCAAGGAACTACTGGGGTCTGTCACAAATTCTGGGTGGATTTCTAATTAACAGATCTTGCTATATGGAACCTTTCAGTCCAGATACTCCTATCTCAAAGATCACCTGAAGGCAGTGCAGTCTACAAGCAGCCTTAACACAACTTCAGACAGACTTTGCTCACCCTCGGGAGCAGAGGGGAGCACTGGTGGCTTGGGTGAAGGCCTTGGTGTCGCAGTAGCGGCCCCGGGGACATGGAGCACAGCCATCCACACTGGTGACCTCACGCTGGGTGGAGAAGGTGCCACGAGGGCAAGGGATGGGGTAGGCTGTGCCGTTGGGGCAGTAGTAGCCCACTGGACACCGGTCATTGCCGGTGAAGGTCACATTGTTGGTCAGGTTCACCTGCAGAGATAGATGTTTGAAGTGAGGGAGTTGTGCATACAGCAGAATAGAGGTTTCAAAGTTAAATTTTATTTTTTTGCAGTGACATCAGAATATAATTACTGTCCTGTGGATACCACCACATGGTACAGAGACGAGTTTATGAAATGACTCTGATTTTCATTAAGATTTCTTGAGAAAGGTAGCACAGGTCAGTGTTTAATAGTGGTTTAGGCAATGCATAATATAAGGCCAGAGCAGCATAGTAATTCCACACAAAAAAGGTGAGCCCCTTCTTTCCAGAGAACCATCTATGCTACGTCTTCATGCACAGCATAGAACCAATTTTTTCCCTGTTGTTGTTAAACTTAAAATAAATGTGATAATGACAAAAAACACAGCCTCTAATCATGCTAATGATGTTATGTGAATTACTTACTTTTTCTCCTCCGCTTTGTCCTCCTATTCCTTCTATTCATCCTCCTATTCTCTGCTTCCTCCTCATATTCTCCTCTTCCTCCTCCTCTTGACTTTCTTTTTCTTCCTCTTTATCTTCCTCTTCCTCCTCTGCAGCTGCTACTGCTGCTACCCCTTCATCCCTCTCTCTCCCTCACCAACCCTCCTTCCCCCTCACCACTCCTTCCCCAAATACACACCAGGTGGTTGATGGGGACTGGGGAGAGAGCCCCTCCAGTACAGTAGAAACCAGCCCAGCACTGCCCAGTGGAGGTGTTGAGGCCAGAGCGTTCACAGTACTGGCCAGCAGGGCAGTCCGTGCAGTTCTCCAAAGCCATGTAGAACTTGTCAGGCCCGTAGGTGCCCGCAGGGCAGGGGAAGGACTGGGCTGCCACGGTGCCCGAGGGGCAGTAGTAGCCAGTGGGGCAGGGTGAGGGGAACACCACTGCTGCTCCTGGAAGAAGGATGCAAGAAGTACATGAGAAACTGCTGCAGTAGGTTTGTGATGAAGGATGCAAGAAGTACATGAGAAACTGCTGCAGTAGGTTTGTCAAATGTACACTCTGCAGAGCCTCAGCAGGGATTAGGCCCAAGTAACAAGTGTCAAGACTTCACATGTGAAATGGAAATGCACAGTAGCAGAGACAAACTAGAGCGGTGTTTCTGCCAGACACTATATAGCAATCACTGTGACACGAAAGACTGGATAATGGCAAGGGTGCCATGCCATGTGCATGATTACCAAGATGGCTCATCATGCATATGTGATACCAAACAGTGGGAAGATGCCAAAACAATATGCATGCACAATCTGCTTGACTCCTTTGCAAGTGGAAGGATTCATTTTTGTGTTGGGTGAAAGTGATTGACTCATTATGCCTTCATTATTTCGGGGACAATTTTCTTCCTGCATTGGGGGATATGACAGTATCAAAACTCATTTCGTGCCATAAAACAACATGCTAAAAACATTACAATAAACCTCTAAATTTGTGCTCTTCATAAACATGTACAAACACTGTGACTGCAGCTGTATTTTTTACCACAATATCAACAGATACAATGTCAAGCATGCACTGGCTGTGCTTGATTTGTCCGCAGGAATCCGCCGGTGGGCGAGACGGGGCACTGGCGGGTTTTTTGTTGCGCTCGATTTCTTCAGGTCATGTGACCGGCGGATCACCCGGCAAACCGCCGGGTCCGCCATCAGGTTTTCTGAGGCAAACGAAGATCCAAGATGGCGACGACCAGACTAGGGTTTACGTCTTGTGATGCTTTGACACTGAAAATATTCGATAATTCGTTCTCCGCTGACTCATGTGTGCCTTAATTTGTCACCTCACTGCAATCTCCGCTGGACAATTGAAGTAGATTAAGATTCGATTTTCTTTATTGTGTGCACAATGTGTGGTTGACGGTGCATTAAGTTCGAATTGAAAATTCTCTCGCAAAGGGACGTAACTCTACATTCTGACCTTCCTTTGCGTGAAGGAAAATCGCTCGTGCATGGTCTTAGTGTATAATTATAGGGTCTTTGACTGCACCTAGGCTCAGGAGTCACTTATCAGGGCATAGGTAGTGGTAATGAAAATGTTCCATTTACCCAATAAGTGAATAACCTCAAACCTTACCATAAACCATGAAGACAGCACATTTCCTCATCATCGCTACAGCTCTCTAGTAACTCTTCTAAACACCACAATTATGCTGCCATGTTGATCAGCCGAAAGCGCTCGATTGGCACGAAAGCTGTCGATTAGCCGGTCACGTGACGGGGGACTGCCGGTCACGTGGCGGCGGACTGCCGCCGACGGATTCAGGCGGATAAATCGAGCGCAGCCACTGCCTTCTTGCATAAGGCTCATATACCTGCACTAGACAAAACTCAAATCATGCTTCGACACAAATAAAACACCGTAACTCAATTTCTATTCGAAAGTGGCAACAGACAGGTACACAACGTGACAAGTGTGCAGAGCATGCACACTACAGGTGACACACCAATCAGGACACACAGTGCGATGCATGCAAGGAGGCAGACACAGGTGCAATGCATGCAGACATGCCATACAATCAGAATTCTTTACTTCCACACATGTAAATTCTTAATGGGTAGACAAAAGTCCCTGACAATCACATTCAGACTCTGCAAACAACTTTTAATTGATACAAAATGCCATGATGCTAAGGAAAACGGTACCCATACTTGTTCCTGCTGTGTTCCGATGAATCATGATGGTGATGTTCAGGCATTCAAACAAAGACCACATTTCTGAGACCATGAATGACTGACAGTGACAGCCAGCATTAAGTAGGTGACTGTATCCACCATGTTTTGCATCAGTTCAAGCCTTCACCAGAAAGCAGCAAGGAACCCTTTCTTCCAATGGGCAAATCCCTCTGTTTAGTAGCTCAGCAAGGAACCCTTTCTTCCAATGGGCAAATCCCTCTGTTTAGTAGCTCAGCAAGGAACCCTTTCTTCCAATGGGCAAATCCCTCTGTTTAGTAGCTCAGCAAGGAACCCTTTCTTCCAATGGGCAAATCCCTCTGTTTAGTAGCTCAGCAAGGAACCCTTTCTTCCAATGGGCAAATCCCTCTGTTTAGTAGCTCAGCAAGGAACCCTTTCTTCCAATGGGCAAACCCCTCTGTTTAGTAGCTCAGCAAGGACAAAGGGTTTTGAAGAACAGAACTCCCACTGGGGTCTGTCATTTCCTCCAGCAAGCATCCACACTGTTAAGAATTGCAGCAACTGCTTGAAGGATACATTGAAATATGTAAGTACCAAATGATAATCAATTTATATTTTAAATCACACCATTAGGTGAGCAAAGCTGGTGAGTTTCAAGGAATGCATATTTTGCAATGACCAGTTTTTCTGACCACATGGGCCCCTAAGCCATTCCTTAGCACATGTATGATGTCTCAGTAGTACAGCATGTACCCTTCCCACAATCACTTCCTTCTTCACAAGCAAGCCATATTGGTAAGTAAGCACAATGAATGCACAATGACCGAGACGGCAAATCAGGCAGCTGTGGAACCAAAATGCTAAGTATGAGATAAATCATCATGGTTCTGCAACTGAATCAAACATTCAACACATCATGGAGAGTTAGAGCACACATAAAAATGCAGCAATGCACACTGTAATGCATGAAGGCACCACAATACCACCCACCATTGATGTATGTGATGTTGCCTGTAAAGGACAAATCAATCATGGTTACACTTACAGTAGGAACATCTTTGATTATTTTCAAACTCCCATCTCTCTTTTTCTGCTTCAAAATATGGTGAGCACTGAACATGAGTGGAGGGTTTCCATTTTCATAGAAAAATGTGAATATTGGCTTGACTGTAGAAAACATCCCTGCAACCCTCTCAGCACCTATGGGAACATACTTACAGCCGATGACAGCCAGGAATGATAGGAATCGCACATGTGGAGGCCTTGGAGGCGGAGGTGAGGAGTTTTGGATGAGAGTGAGTGATAAAGTCAAAATCCAGACCAATCTATTTAGTTGCAGAAATAATCAACCTGCTAACATAAATAAAATCTGTCTAATTCTAATAGATGAAATAGTATGATTTCCTGAAGTCACTATGTTTCAATTACACAACTTGAGAATTTCTGTCTCATTATTTCTACACCGAAATACAACCTTGTGTAAATAATACTGATCGAAGATATTTTGAGACAAAAAACATGTAATAAATTGCAGCATCTTGCTCTGGAAAGAGCTGTCTCATAATGCATTACATAATTCAAGTACTTTGTCCTCTCATTGGACATCTGAATATTAATTTCCTGACAACAAGAAAGCAAAATACCCAAACAAGCAAATCCCAAACAAAATTTTTCAAAAGAACACATTATCATTTCAGTAGCCCCAGTATCAAGCACATTAAAATAAAACAGAAGTCTCCCCCCAACCCCCACCCCATAAATACAATCCTGTAGGAGCCTCTCTCAATCGACTACAACAGCACCACTTCTCCAACTCACCCATGCTGGCGTCACAGAAGTAGCCAGGTGGGCAGACCTCACAGGAGCTCTGCAGGCTGTTGGGCTGGTAAGTGCCGTTGGGGCAGAGCACAGGTATGAAGGCACCTGCCTCACAGAAGTGGCCTGCCCAGCATGGGAACTCTGCAGGAGTGGCTGAACTCTGGCCACCAGGACAGTAGTAGCCCGGGCTGCATAGACCTGCAGGCTGGATTCTGCCCACTCCTGTGCAGGGCACAATATGAGGTGACGGTGGGGACAAAAGGAGTTATGTAAGGCGGACCATTGTAAAAACCGGAGTGAGCATTATAAGATGCAATAGAAAGTGACAGATTTTTTGCTCATTTCTACAGTGTCTCATATGTCCAAGTATCTGATTCAACTATGAAAGCCAGTGTCCAGCTTGTCATGAAAAAGGGGAAGATGAACAACATTTTCTTCTGTACTGTCCAGCATATGAAGACATTGAAATGAAGTATGTAATACTGCATTTTCAGAACAATAATGTGAAACGACTTAAGCTGTTATTCTCTGCAAAAGAGATGTATTTGAGCTGTCAGTGTTTATCTACACTATGCTTTTAAAAGATGAGCAGAAGATACTGATTCTGCAGTGAAAAATACTTTATTTGTATGACGTATAAATATTTTGTTCCTGAAGTGAAGCTTTCAACTAATACATGAGTTGATATGCTCTCACATTAGTTATATCAGAAGACACATGTTGGCTCTGTAACGTAATGTTACCAACTGTATTGGGCCAATGGCCTGCACAATAACCTGATTTGTTGTTTGTTGATGTATCTGATTCAACTCCAATAGATTTAAAATGCATGCCTTTTCTCTGCACTAGTGACTGATTTTCAGCTTGGTATCATTTGTTATCTTCAATCCTTGGTCAGTTCACTAGGTTATGCGGATCATTGTTTTGTTCCAAACAAAAATGCTGGCAGATTTTGTATAATCAGACCACATGAGCAAGTCCTTTTTGTCATATCCTTATACAAAACATGTACTAGGTTTTAAGCAGACATTCAAAACACAACACAGCAATTGTCACTGTCAAACTATACATAGCACAAATGCATCATATCTAGCACACTCTGTTCACATGCACAAATTAGAAATATTCAGTCATCTTACTAAACTTGAAATGCTTTTCAAAAATCAAATGTTGATAGATGGATAGATGGATGGATGGATGGATGGATGGATGGATGGATGGATGGATAGATAGATAAAAGCAAAGGATGGTTCAAGTATAGCAGAACATGTCAGCTTTCAGTTTGTAGGGTGCAGTGAAGACAGCACCAATTCACCTTCTGAAGTTGATATGGACACTCGTTCACCAAATTCAGATTTTTTTAAAGCATCACAACTGTCAGACCCAGTCAGTACAGCTCACCAGGACAGTACATCCCAGCAGTGCAGTTGCCACAGTCCTGCAGGGAGGGGGCATTGGAGGAGGGGTTGAAGGTGCCAGCAGGGCAGGGCTGGGGCCAGGCTGAGGCCTCGGTACAGTAGTGGCCGGGGGGACAGTCGTACTGGTCTGACACAGCACTTGTGTCGTTGCAGTACCAACCAGCAGTGCAGTTCCCTGGAAAATGGAGGAATGAGTAGAAAACATGATGTAAGAAGGAATTTTATACAGTGTGAGAATAACAGTGAGGTAATAGTTGAGGATTAAGCTTTTGGACACCAATTCAAGGATAACCCTCTTGTTCTCTTCTTGGAAAATAGTGGTGTTTAACCTCGAAGAGAAGACACTGGAGATTACACAGAACATAATTAGTGCTTCCCATTGAAAATGTCCATAACTTTTTCATATGCTATATCACACTGTCTCAGGTCCACATATCAATGACAAAATACTTAAAATGTACCATAAACAAGAAAGGCAAAGCCCATACGACTCACATGCTTGACCTTGACCTTTATATGACCTTGACCTTCAGGTGACCTTCAAGGTCAAGGTCAAACAACTAAACCTACCAATGACATCATACACAAAGAAATGCTTTACACATTTTTCCTACCAAAATACTTGTGACCTTGACCCAAGGTCAAGGTCATCCAAGGTCATGCAACACAAAGCTGTTAATTCAAGACATAGGAAGCACAATGGTGCTTATTGGCACTTTCTACCATGAGATATAGTCACTTTTAGTGGTTCACTACCCCATTTTGGTCACATTTCATAAGGGTCAAAGTGACCTTGACCTTGATGATATGTGAACAAATGTGTCTCATGATGAAAGTATAACATGTGCCCCACAGAATTATTAAGTTTGAAACAGTTATCTTCCATAGTTCAGGGTCAAGGTCACTTCAAAATATGTATACAATCCAACTTTGAAGAGCTCCTGTGACCTTGACCTTGAAGCAAGATCAACCAAACTGGTATCAAAAGATAGGGCTTGCTTTGACCTACATACCACTTGTAGCTAAGGTCGCCATTCTCAATAACGTGGGAGAAAATTGGGAAAATGTGAAAAATGACTGTTTTTGAGACCACATTTATGGCTCCTGTGACCTTGACCTTGAAGCAAGGTCAAGTCACTGTGTATGTTTTTTGAGGCCTTGTCATCATACACCATCATGCCACATTTGGTGTTGATAGACTTAATAGTCTCCGAGAAAAATCCAACGTTTAAGTTTTTTACGCCCGGACGGACGGACGCCCGGACGGACGGACGGACGGACGACACGGCTCAGTACATAGACTCACTCTTGCTTCGCATGTGAGTCAAAAATCCTTCAACTTTAACTCGGCCTCATTTCAAACTCATGCAATAATTAATGTAGATGCTGCATGTGCATCACACAAATAACTGTATGCACACCTTTATCATGACTTCATGGCTGATCACACTTGCAGGCATACTTCAAGAGGGCAATCAGTCACACCTTTGAAATCATTCACTGAGTTCCCTGCACCAGAGCCAGGGAAAAGTGAAGCTGCCTGAGTGCTCTCTCAGAGACAATCTAGTGCTCATATTGCCCTTGTATATGTGTGCGGTTCATACCGTGGTAAGCTGAGCCTGGCCACATTACTCGAACACAGCAGAGGGGCTGAGGTAAATGGGCTCCCACCTTCATTGACTCCAGTAGGCCCCCATCACACTGGATGGCTGACACTCTGTGTGTGTGTGTGTGTGTGTGTGTGTGTGTGTGTCTGTTACCTGTGGGCATGGCCAGTCCAGGAGTGGCACAGTATCGTCCACCATCACAGGGTGTGGGCTTGATGGAGCCCTGGGGGCAGTAGTAGCCAATGGGACACACACCGCCACTGGTCCGCGGGAAGGATGGACACACGCAGTCCCAGGTGGGCGTGCAGGTGTCATTGGCAAACAGGCCACTGCAGCAGAAGTCAGTCAAGTTTTTGGCCTGAACTTGTGTAAGGGGTTTGTCATGCAAGTGTGTCAGTCCGCCAGATTCTCTATCTAATTATACATGTGTGTATGTATATATAAAACTTGCAAGAACTAACCTTAATAACTGATAGGAAAAAAAGGAACAACTGTCTTTTTCTCCTTCACTATCTTCAATTTTATCTCATAACAGATCAACAGATACTGTACAACAACAAAAACAATACAGTTTATTGTGTAGGCCATTGGCCCATTACAATCGGTAACATTACATTACTCAGCCAACATGTGTCTTCTGATACAATCAATGTGAGAGCGTATCACTCATGCATCAGACAGAAGCTTCACTTCAATATAAAAATATTTATACATCATACAAAGAAAGAATTATCCATCGCAGAATCAGTAGCTTCTGGTCTTCTTTTAAAAGCGTTGAGCAGATAAACACTGACAGCTCGAATAACATGTGTCTCTTTTGCAGAGAACAACTGCACAAGTGGTTTTACATCGTTGTTTTAAACATGTGGTATTACAAAATTCATTCTGATGCCTTCATATGCTGGACAGTACAGAAGAAAATGTTCGTCTTCCTCAACATATACTGATAGATCACAGGAGAGAGGAAAAAAAACAAACAGGAAAAAAAGTAGAAATCTAATGAACTGTAGGAGACATCAAAGACAGTAATCCTGGTTTTTGCCTTTGCATATGTGCATGCATGCATGCACGTGTATACACACACACATACACACACCAAACATTCAAAGCTAATTTACCACTTCTCCTGTTACATTTTATTACATTTTTTTGTATAAATGTCCAACACCAGGATTCCCCAACACACACACACACACACACACACACACACACACACACACACACACACACACACACACACACACACACACACACACACACACACAGATACAAAGAATCAAACACACACCCAGACCTTCTCTTTCCATCTGACTCAAATGTTACCAGAACAGACGAAAACAAAATCCTCTGCTCACCATACTCCTCACTACAGTCTTACCTGGAAGAGCTGCTGTTAAGGTACCCTGGGTCATAAGGCCGCTGCTGGAAGGATCGTCCAGAGCAGAAGAAGCCAGGGTCACAGAACCCTGTGGGCTGCACATTGCCAAGACCCTGACAGTACTGACCAGGTGGGCAGTCTGAGCAGTCCGTCTCATTGACAGCACCTGTAAAGGTAAGTGTGCCATTTCATATTGCCACTGTTCCACCCCTCATGGGTGCTCAGCCCACACACTTTCCCCCTGGTCATGAGGCTACTTTCATCATCACTTCAACACCTTAACTCCCTTGGGAGCACACCAGGCTAAGGCTGAAGGCACCAAAGTTAGTTTTCACAATTTTCTAGCTTAGCCTCAACAGGTGTCCATTTTACTCCTGCATGGGGAGAAGCAGCTCTGATGGAGGACCTTGCTCAAGGATGCAACTCTAGGATCTGCACAGTTTTGAATACACTGGCCACAAATGGCTGCAAGTCAGTCAAGCACACTAACACTTTGGCACAGAGCCACACAAAGCTCCATTGTGACAGTTAGGCCCTGTTTTCAGTGTGCAGTGCAGCACGAAAGTGTTGGAGCAGAAGCGTGGATCCAAATGCGCTTCTCAATAAGAAATGTCCAGATGGTGACAGGTCATTTGTTCCAGGAGTTACAACAAGCCAACAGTCTTTCTGAACTGGTTGTTTCTGTACAGGAAGTGGCTGCTCCAGAATGATGGTATAAAGTTAAAACTATTTCACAACAGTTTGAACAAACCTTGACAATAGCTTAAACAAAAAATCCTCACATTAAGCATGCAATGAACGCACAATAAGTATGTAATGAACTCTCAATACATATTACTGCTTTTCCAAATTCAAATGATTTTATCTCAATGGTAATTCTCAAAGAAACACATTCATGTGTGAATAGTTTTCAGATTATGATGCTTACAAGCACAAAAGCGGGACAATAATGAATCCTGATCACAGTTTGTAGTTTTTGTCAACTAGGTTAACATCAATCCTGACATGAGAAAACTGACCAGTGCCATTGTTGTAGGTTCCGATGGGACAGGGGAACTGGAGGGCATACTGGGTGCCCACTGGGCAGTAGTGACCAACTGGACACATCGTAGGAGTCACAGTCTCGTTCAGGCAGTAGTGCCCTATGAACAAGAAACAAAAACAAACACACAAAAATCAATTAAAGAGGTAGCTAAGTATACAGGTTTCCAAATCTTCCTTCAACATCCTCCTAGTCTTAAACAAAAGGATGTGGCCAGGAGGTATTCTTTCAAACTGTTATGCAGAGAGGATATAGAAAACAGTCCAAAATCTGAGTGTGAAAACTTCAGATTACTGCTTTAACATTATGCTCTCATCTTCCATTAGTTTCCTTTTTCTGCACCCTGGCAGTTCATAGTTGACAATACACACACAATGAAATTCGAACCATGCATGATCATTTCTTTTTCCTTCATTATGTGCAAAATGCAATCCTTCAGAATAAGACTGAATGAAAGAAAAAAAATACTTCACTCCCCTAACCCTGCAAAGTTGTGTGCCATACCTTGCAGGCAAGCTTGGCACGCTGCTATGCCATCTGACTGGGCAAAGGTGCCAGGAGGGCAGGGGGAGGGGTAGGTGGAGTTGGCAGGACACTCAGAGCCTGCAGGACACCTTCCTCCTGTGCCAAGATGACCACTGCCAGCTGCGGGACCAGCCACATTCACCCCTGATGTGCAGAAATGTCCAGCCTGGCACTGGCCTGTGGGGGCAGGCAGCCCTGGGGTGGCGCAGTAGGAGCCGCCAGTGCATGGTGTGCACTCAGAGGAGTCGGCAAGCCCTGCTCTTGCCCCAAACGTCCCCACAGGGCAAGGCTGGGCGTTGGACGAAGTGTTTGCCGGGCAGTAGGAGCCCTGGCGACAGGTGTCTGCCCGGTCCCCTGAGGTGCAGTAGTGGCCAGGGGGGCATGGGTAGCAAAGGGCAGCCCCAGTGTGGTTCATGTAGGTGGCTTGGGGGCAGGCTGTGGCCAGGTGAGAGCCGGTGGGGCAATAGTGGCCCACAGGACAGACATGGCCAGTTGTGCCATCTGAAATGATAAATAGGTGAAGGGACTCTCCATTCTTCCAATCAAAAACTGAGGATAACAGAGAAACGGAGAATCCATCTGGAATGACAATCAGATACAGAGATTCTCCGTTCTTCCAATCAACAACCAAAGATAGAAGGGAAACAGATGGCTTATAAATACTGTCTGACAAGAAGTGAAGAGAGAAAATGTTACATAATACACGTGTCATCATGTTTCAGACTCCTGCACCAGATGGTCTCAGAGGAAAGCAAGCATTGACTGATCATTAGCAGAAGCCAAGATAACAAAAATATGATATCAACATAATTAGGTATGCAAAACTGTGTTGGCAACTATCAAACCAAAGCAAGAACTAAGGACAACATCTCTGGCAATTCTGACAGGGAAAACCTTTTTGCAGAAAGTCCCTATGTATGCATATGATAAGATTCATGTTAACAACAATATTTCATTGTTGACTTTATGCAGAGAGTGGGCCAGAACACACAAACACTGCACTGTGAACAATAAAAGCTGGGCAATGGGGTCCCCTAATGGGTTGGGGATATGAACAGATCTACATTATCTTCCTGGGTGATTCACAAAAGGCAAATAAATGGAAATCGAGGCTTGACTTGTAATCTCTCAAACTAGCTTTGGTGATTAATGTTGTCAATGGCCATAGGCCCCCCCCCCAAAGTTGTTTGTTTCTGGTCATCCAAGTGACCCTAATTTTTCCCATGGACCCTCACCTTTCCCCACCAATGCTGGGAAAAACAGACACACACAAATAGCACACATCAAAAAGTGTCAATCCTTCATCAGAATTGAGACTTATTTCATTAAATTTCACTTGTATGAGACATTGTTTTCCTACTGCAAGAAACATTGGTGTTTCAGTATACGAAACATATTTTCTACATGTCTATGAAAGAACAACCTGCAAACATTTTAACAAAAATTCTTTTCTTTTTTTTTTTTGGGGGGGGGGGGAGGGAGGGGGTGGGGGGGTGGGGGTGGTGGTTTATATAACCTATGATGGCTGAGAGCCTGGAAAATTTCATTCATTCAGTAAGTCAGTGAGTCAGTCAATCGGTTGGTCAGTTGGTCAGTCACTCAGTCAGCCTGGGGTATGAGGCTGCCTTTTACCTGTTGGGTTGGGAATGGAAGCACCGGACCGGCAGTAGTAGCCAGCCATGCACTGGTCAGTGACTGAGCTGTTGCCCTCATAGCCACAGTAGTAACCAGCAGTGCATGCCTGGCAGGCTCCTGATGACTGCGTGCCTGCAGGGAAAGGCAGCACTCAATCACATGTCACATTTACACATTGTGCATCAGCAGATTATAGCAGTAATTCACAGGAATGACAATGTGATTAAAAAATGTGTGTGTGTGTGTGTGTGTGTGTGTGTGTGTGTGTGAGAGAGAGAGAGAGAGAGAGAGAGAGAGAGAGAGAGAGAGAGAGAGAGAGAGAGAGAGAGAGAGAGAGGTGTTGGGTCCATGAGTCGAAAAGAAAGAAGAAACTTCTTTTTTTGGGGGGGGGGGGGGGTGGGGGGGGGGGGGGGGGGGGAGAGCTGGGGATGAAGAGGAGCGAGACATTTGAAATAAAATTTGAACAGCTTCCTCAGCAACAAAAAAAAGCACAAATTTTACTATGTATACACCATCACAAAATAACTTCCTATCACTGAGTAAATCCTTTCCTTAGATAAATGGCATTCATTGATAAAGCTGAGTGTTCAGTCATGCATGAATGCTTTGAACTTGGTTTCTTTTTCTCTTATTAATTAAATATTATTTAATGCTTGCATCACAAATGCAGCCCTGCTGCACAACAGACCTGTGACAGAATACACTTGCTTACTCACGGCCCTAACACTCTGCATACAGACCACACACCTTGTGAGGGCTGGAAGGTGCCAGCAGGGCAGGGCACTGGGGCTGGGGTGCCAGACGGACAGTAGTGGCCAGCTGGACACTTGTAGCCATAGGACTGACCAACAGGGCTGGACTCCGTGGAGGCCAGCTCACAGAAGTATCCAGCTTCACAAGGCCCCTGAGGCAGCACCAAGCCTGTTGTTGGACAGTACTGACCAGGGTCGCACGGTGTGCATTCATTGGCAGCCCGCAGCCCGGTCCTGTTGTTGTAGGTCCCAACTGGGCAGAAGTCACCTAGAAAGCAAAGAAAAACAAGAGAAAATGCTAAGACATGACTGTGTCTCATACGAAAACTTGTGACAAATGAACTGCTGAAACTAGAGGAGAAATGCAGCTTTAACTGACTGGAATGCCATGCGGCAAAGTCTCCTAATTATCACAATGGCATATCAGACTCTATCCTCATTTCCGATTACTGACAAAAGAGAACAAAGGCAGAGCCCATACGACTCACATGCTTGACCTTGCCCTTTACATGACCTTGACCTTCAGGTGACCTTCAAGGTCAAGGCCAAACAACTAAACCTAGCAATGACATCATACACTAAGAACTGCTTTACACATTTTCCATACCAAAATACATGTGACCTTGACCCAAGGTCAAGGTCATCCAAGGTCATGCAACACAAAGCTGTTAATTCAAGACAGAGGAAGCACAATGGTGCTTATTGGCACTTTCTACCAAGAGATAATTATGGTCACTTTTAGTGGTTCACTACCCCATTTTGGTCACATTTTATAAGGGTCAAAGTGACCTTGACCTTGAGGATATGTGACCAAATGTGTCTCATGATGAAAGTATAACATGTGTACTACATTTTTATTAAGTTTGAAACAGTTATCTTCCATAGTTCAGGGTCAAGGTCACTTCAAAATATGTATACAATCCAACTTTGAAGAGCTCCTGTGACCTTGAAGCAAGGTCAACGAAACTGGTATCAAAAGATAGGGCTTACTTTGCCCTATATACCATATATAGGTGAGGTATCCAATCTAAAAAACTTCAGAGAAAATTAAGAAAATGTGAAAAATGGCTGTTTTTTAGACAACATTTATGGCCCCTGCAACCTTGACCTTGAAGCAAGGTCAAGTCACTATGTATTTTTTTGTTGATGCCTTGTCATCATACACCATCATGCCAAATTGGGTGTTGATAGACTTAATAGTCTCCGAGAAAAATCCAACGTTTAAGTTTTTTACGCCCGGACAGACGGACGACACGGCTCAGTACATAGACTCACTTTTGCTTCGCATGTGAGTCAAAAATCATAGTCACAAAAACTAGGTAACAGTGAGTTGAAAAGAGACTGACCATCACTGGTGCCATTGAGGCAGTACCGTGCCTGGGGGCACACGTTTCCTGTGGTGCCATCAGTGGGGGTGGGGGTGGAAGCACGCGTCCGACAGTAGTAGCCCGCATAGCACAGTCCCTCGGGCGCCGTGAGGCCTGCAGTCTGGCAGTAGCGACCCAAATCACAGGCTCTGCATTCCACTGCAAGGACATAGGTAGTGAAGGAAGGGAATTAACCTGCGGCAATCAGACTAAATGCAGGATAAGACTGCAAAGAGGCCACAACTGCTAATTCTGACAAATCTGCAGTGGCTTCAATACCAGATGTAAAGGATAGAATTAAGTATTCCTTGTTATGATGGAGGGATATCAATGTCATAGTTTAGTTCAATCCTTGATGAGAGCAGATGCAATGCATCATAGAAGTCAC
The DNA here is from genome assembly GCA_034096865.1 of Theodoxus fluviatilis. Taxonomy (NCBI): domain Eukaryota; kingdom Metazoa; phylum Mollusca; class Gastropoda; order Cycloneritida; family Neritidae; genus Theodoxus; species Theodoxus fluviatilis. Next base: position 76,821 of record JAWQFJ010028926.1, read on the forward strand.
ATGTCTCTTTGTCGGTGGGACTGCAAAGTGTTCCCAGTTGAGGCTGGCTGCAGGGGTTTCGTGGGGCACTCTGCTATCGGATTCCTACAGTGCCTGGGGGCAGGGTCCAAAACTATTCAGAAGGCGACATGACAGCTGCAGGAAACTGCTGAAGCTGCTTTGCTGTGGGTGTGGCAGTCCAGCAGGCACCATACACAGGCAGTCACAATCACTTTGTGGACACTCCCCTTAGTGCTAGGTGCCACTTGGTGCCGCCCATGTTGAGCTGCTGGAGCAGGCCCTGAAAGCTTCATGACCATGAGTTCCAGCTGAATGCTGTACTCGTCAACACAAGAGGAAAAAGTAATGTCTGAATTCATTAAGGTTTGAAACAATAGAGTCTAGTTAGAAAAAAAACTATGCCTACTAAGAACAAAGTCCTCTTCGTTACAACATCTAACTTTCATCAGCACATGAAATTCCAAGACTCGCTGCAAAATATTTCGCTACACATGTTCTGACTGGGAAGATGACATTTCCTGTGTTGCAGGACACAAGAGTCAGTCTGTCCATCAGGCAATATGAGCTGGTAGCAGAAAGCACACCTCACACAACATGATTCTGGAACCTTTGAGCCACCACATCAACTCACCATGAGACTCAAGCTGATCGAAGGCACCATAGGTTCCCGCAGGACAAGGGTTGGTCATGTTGAAGCCAGTGCCTGTTGGACAGTAGTAGCCTTGCGGACACTTCACAGGAACGATGATGCCTGTGAGGTTGTTGTTTTCGAAGGGGTCGCAGAAGTATCTCGAGGGGCAATCTTTGCATGTGGACTGTCCAACCAAGTCCTGGTATTTACCTGCATGTGAAGAGTGCAAATGATGTAAGCCATGTTTGCAGATCACGATAACAATTGAAAGGATAAGGCTTTGTTTCCCTATGCATGAGCAGTCACAGGGTACTTTTGCAATTAAAAAAATATTGATCAGAGAGCTTTGAGACCAAAAAATCAAGTTACCGCAGCACATTCTGCTAATACAATACAGTAGCATGACATGTGAGTAGTGTTACTTACTAGAATCAGAAACAAACATTATTTCACATCAAAAGCTTTGTAGAGAAATGGATAAAACTATACCCTGTGATTTTTCTTTCAAAAACTCTCCATCAATCTTGGAGTAAATACAAAGTGAAAAATTCCTAAATAAATGTTAAATAATAGGAACTGGGTAAGGCAGAATGGTAGAACTTAAATGAGATAGAGGCATAACAGTAGAAATGGATCAAACAGAAATGCATTTTCAAGAAACAATGGCAAAGATTAGAGGAACAACAAGGAAGAGACGAACTGTGGAGGCTCCCAACCTGACAGAGAGGGAAAAGTGGAAGGCAACGAAAGGAGACAAGAAAGGGCTAGGGACAGGGCAGGAAAATGAAAATATGAGTACAGAATAAAACCATGACCAACAGGAGCCAGAAGACAGAAGAAGGATAAGGAGGTGACATAGTAAATAGATAAGTGGGGAAAATCTTCCTCGGTAAAAATGTGTTACAAAGAAGACTGAAAACTGGAAAAGGAGTGTCATATCATATGTCTCCCTGTGCAAAGTCTCTTCTGTGCAGCTGCAGTACAGGGGTCAGGTGTCAGGGACCAGCTCTCACCTCTGGGACAGATGGAGGGGACAGCTCTCACCTCTGGGACAGATGGAGGGGACAGCACTCACCTCTGGGACAGATGGATGGGGCAGCACTCACCTCTGAGACAGATGGAGGGGACAACTCTCACCTCTGGGACAGATGGAGGGGACAACACTCACCTCTGGGACAGATGGAGGGGACAACTCTCACCTCTGGGACAGATGGAGGGGACAACTCTCACCTCTGGGACAGATGGAGGGGACAGCTCTCACCTCTGGGACAGATGGAGGGGACAGCACTCACCTCTGGGACAGATGGAGGGGACAGCACTCACCTCTGGGACAGATGGAGGGGACAGCACTCATCTCTGGGACAGATGGAGGGGACAGCACTCATCTCTGGGACAGATGGAGGGGACAGCACTCATCTCTGGGACAGATGGAGGGACAGCACTCACTCTGGGCAGATGGGGGACAGCACTCATCTCTGGGACAGATGGAGGGGACAGCACTCACCTCTGGGACAGATGGAGGGGACAGCACTCACCTCTGGGACAGATGGAGGGGACAGCACTCACCTCTGGGACAGATGGAGGGGACAGCACTCATCTCTGGGACAGATGGAGGGGACAGCACTCACCTCTGGGACAGATGGAGGGGACAGCACTCACCTCTGGGACAGATGGAGGGGACAGCACGCATCTCTGGGACAGATGGAGGGGATAGCACGCATCTCTGGGACAGATGGAGGGGACAGCTCTCACCTCTGGGACAGATGGAGGGGACAGCACTCATCTCTGGGACAGATGGAGGGGACAGCACTCATCTCTGGGACAGATGGAGGGGACAGCACTCATCTCTGGGACAGATGGAGGGGACAGCACTCACCTCTGGGACAGATGGAGGGGACAGCACTCACCTCTGGGACAGATGGAGGGGACAGCACTCATCTCTGGGACAGATGGAGGGGACAGCACTCACCTCTGGGACAGATGGAGGGGACAGCACTCACCTCTGGGACAGATGGAGGGGACAGCACTGCCAGTGGGGCAGTAGGAGCCAAGGAGACAGCTGTAGGCAGAGGGGGTGGCGGTGGTCTGACCCTCGGGGCAGTAGTGGCGAGCCCCACACAGCCCACTCTCCTGAGTCAGGCCAGTGCCATCACAGAAGTAGCCTGCAATGAACAAATGAAGGAATGAATGAAAGAAAGAATGAATGAATGAACGAATGGAGTTTTATGGCCTATCAGCCACTAGGTTATTTAGAGCCAATGACTATAAAATCATTGGAGCTACTTACAGTAAGAGCATGTCAAGTTTAAATTTCCCTGGTTCTTTGATGTAAATGAATGACTTAAGAAGACACAGAGGGTCTATTATTACCCCTTACCCACAACAGGCAATGGCGTACAATCAATATAATATGTACAGAATATGAAGTACTGTTACAAGCCTCCATAAAGCATGTTATTCATTTCAACCATTATCCAAATTAAACCAAGCAGTCTATACAAACATTAGTAGTCATAAATCAAAAACGAGTATAACCTTTTCCTCTTCAATTCTTTTCTTTTTAAAAATAAGTCAGTGGTGCATTCCGCTCCTGTGTTAGAGGGCATCACAACATTTCCATCTAATGAAGGGGATGACTGCAGGTCTCCTGTGTTAGAGGGCATCACAACATTTCCATCTAATGAAGGGGATGACTGCAGGTCTCCTGTGTTAGAGGGCATCACAACATTTCCATCTAATGAAGGGGATGACTGCAGGTCTCCTGAATTTGTACCATACAACAGATCTTTCCAATCCCATACACTGGCAACTCTCTCTCTCTCTCTCTCTCTCTCTCTCTCTCTCTCTCTCTCTCTCTCTCTCTCTCTCTCTCTCTCTCTCTCTCTCTCTCTCTCTCTCTCTCTCCATATTTTGAACCATGGACTAGTATGCTCATCAAGGAAAAACAAAACACATGACAAAGCTGCATCATGGTGCTTATCAGTATAAAGAGACCATACGACAAATACAAACATGGTGTATGACTAATATCAGTGATGCCACATGACCCATACCCAGTCAGAAGTGAGACAAGATATGTTGCTCATGGAATGCAAGATGCAACAACCTGTCACTTTCGTCAAGTCAACAAAGCACTGACAGTGATTCAAACTCAGCAAGCACCATGACACAGGACTGTCCAGGCAACTGACCAGGAGTGCACGGCTTGCAGTCGGAAGTGTTGGTGTTGCCGGAGGAGTTGGAGAAGGTTCCAATGGGACACGGAGTGGCAGTGGCTGAGGCCTCAGGACAGTAGTGACCAGATGGACACAGGAAGAGGGGCGGGTTGGCCACAGTCTGGCCCAAGGGGCAGAAGTAGCCAGCCATGCAGGGTCCTGAAGCACCGAGAAGTAAAGTGTGTGGAGAGAATATTAATTCTGTTAGGCAAATAACACGCTGAAAAGAAGTCCATGGTTAAAGAGAAAACTGCTCATCTCTTACGAAGACAAACTGGCACATTTTAAATCTAATTACATTCTGAAACAAATAAAGAAGCGTGGACAGCAACCGACATGTATTCTTTCGTGAGCATAGATGGCCCTGAAAAGGGCCGTTTGCAGGTGAACGTACACCAAGGGGGGTAGAGCCTCCCGCCCCGGGACGTAGAGCGCCGAGTCACCAGGACGTGGCAGCTCTGTCCTGTGGCAATGGCAGGGCTCCGTCCCTGCTGGCAGGTATACGGTGCGAAGTGCTCTCTTGGCTAAGCTTTCGGAGATTCTCCTTCATCAGGCCACAAAAGAATACATGTCGGTTGCTGTCCACGCTTCTTTATTTGTCTAGCAGTATTTCGACCGACCCCGGCACCTCATTCTATTCTGAAACAAGTGTGCCTGATTTTCATTTTAGACATAAAATTGATTTTTTTAAAAGATCATACACAAATAGAGAGATCAACTTTGATGATCATTATTTCATTTAGGAACACCATATTCCCACAAAATTTCTTCACTATACAAGCATACATTCATTCTAAATGCTCTGCAGAAAATAAAACCACCTCACAAAATCCCATACCAGATTTCCATTCTCCATCTTCATCTCTAAGTGAATTACACTTATTGTCAGCAGCAGCTTTTGAGTGTTGCCACTGCAGCCACCTACTACCATTAATATCAACTCCATCACCACCCCCATCACCGATCAAAACCAACCCTGTTACTGCATCTAGACTCCATTACACTGTGTCACAACAAAATCATGCCAGTCATCCTGACCTTTGGGGGCTGGCAGCTCGTAGTCATCGCAGTAGAAGCCTGCCTGGCAGTTGATGGGTGCAGACGAGCCCTGGGGACAGTAGGAGCCAGGCTGACACCTGCCACCCGTGTAGTTGAACTCGGGACAGCTGCACATGTCTATGCTGCTGAAGTTGCCTGCAAGATAATGGGAGCCGTGTGGATGACAGAGTGGATGGCAAAGGACTCTTAGCAACTAAATATGAAATGAGTCAGATGTCTTTTTTTACAATACAAATTACTTGAGAAAAAAATGTATGCACATGTCAGTTTTTGAAGAGAACATCAGTTTGTAAGAAAACTTTGTGAACTGAATCAACAAAGAATGTTATTTGATCCTTTTCACTTTATTTTCTGTGGACAATGTATTGATGCTCTTTTGCTCCCTTCCAGAAGAGAAAGCTGGCAGTGAGCTGCAAATGACAACAGAGTGTTCAGCAATGAGGGTGATGTTGAGTTGCACAAGGTGTTATGAGTCAATCAACGTTTGTCAAAAGCCATAATTCAATGCTATTGAATATCTTCCTGTGATTCAATTTCCAATTCAAATCACTATACATCAGCAGTGTATTCTAATTATGTCTCCTGATCAACTACAACATTACCATAAAATTCAAGCCTCATCAATCTCATGTTTTACCTCAGGCATTAGTATTATATGAAACCTCAATGGCTTGTAACAACTACCAGGAAACCACATTCATACCAAGCAGAGCATCTCTACCTCTGAAACAACCTTCCATCCTGACTCCCTCTTCACCCATTACAACCTAATGTGTGTTATGGAAAATACACCTAAAAACCTGAGCTTTTTCCCCTGAAGAACACAGCTTAACTTGCTTAACAGCTTTGTTAGAATGATAAATGGTTACTCTATGTCATCATTGTTGCTCCTAGTAAATATCCTCTTTCTCTATTTAAAAAAAAATGTGTGAATGTAGTGTGGCAGTACCAGAGGCAATGCCTGCGCTGCATCCGATCATAAAAGAACTTTACATGGAGAGCAAAGCCATTTATGTGTCCGGCGCTTGCTAGGCGTCCCATTACCGCCCCCTTTACCCCCTAGAGTCAGGAATTTTCCATGTGCAGAATTGATCCTACGCATGCTCCAACACCCCTTCACTCTGAACATCTGAATGTTATCACTCTTTTCTCAAAATCGAGCGGGACAGACGACATGCATTGCTTTCCCCCTCCCAGCGAGTATCATAAAAGGAGATGTAACATGCACTGTAATGGGTTAACGCCTTCATACGTAACAGCTGCAACACCAGTGGAAGGCCACATGTCCTACCAATGACAATGGGCTTGTCCAGGCTTGCTCCACCAGTGCAGAACCAGCCTTCGCTGCAGTTGCCAGTTGGAGTGCTGAGGCCGTCAGTCAGGCAGTACTGGCCTGGTGGGCAGGACGAGCATGCAGCACTGCTGTCCTTTCCAGAGGCAGGGTTGTAGGTGCCAGCACTGCAAGGGTGCTGCACTGAGTGCTGTGTGCCTGCTGGGCAGAAGTGGCCCGTGGGGCAGGGACTTGCAAATGGGTCGCTGGTGTTGCTGACACAGTAGTAGCCCCCAGGGCATTGGTTGCATGACCCTTGTCCTGGGAAGACATGGACGAGAATTGAAGGTTGATTGGAAAAAAATTGTACAAAGAGCCAATTTGGTGGCTCTCTGTGGAAAAATTGATGGAGGACACAGAAGTGATCATGCCTGTATCTATTCAAAAATGTGTAAGGCATTTCAATAACAGAGTAAAAGCTTATTAACAGAGAAGTTTGTGATCACAAGCATGAGCTATGAATACTTGTTAAAATCAGGATCTAAACATAGTCAAATACCTCCTGTTGACAGTTCAAAGCTCTTGTAACAATTTCCACCAACAATGCTACTTGTCAATACACAAAACATAAACAATTTCGGAAGGTTATGAATGTATAGTATCTCATATCTACACTCCAGCTCATAGCAAATGTTGTTGACATGTCTCCTCCATTGAGTCCTGCAGATACAGGGTTCTCCTTGCTTGAGCCAGGAAGTTAAATTCTGAATCCTGTAGTCATTAAAAAAAAACTTAATTCAAGCACTGGTCGATTCACAGCTTGATCCCGTTATATGTGCTCTCAGATGTCTTCTTCATGTTTTTTCGTGTCTTTTGTCGCACTGTCCCTCTAGAACACTGTATCTCACATGTGCACTTTCTGGGGTACACTTCTCGGGCACAAAACCTGTAGAGGACTCTCACTCCTCATAAAGGAGGACTTTTCACATCCACCTACCATATTGAGCTCTCACCTGTTGACACTCCGCTCACAGGTTTATATACTTTTTACAGGTTTTCCAAAATCTTCCATAATTAACGAGAACTGACTAGACCATCTTGAAGTTGCTGTGAAACAACGTCATGTGACACATCAAAGCAATCTGCCCTGACTACATCATGTAACTAAGCCATGGTCTTGTCGAGGAGACCGGCATAAAAGCTGGAAACTACCACAATACTCTAGCACATACCAGCACTTTCACAAAAAACCCAGCTATGGCTTTGCACTACACGCACATTTCTTTCCCAAATCTATCGGTGTACAATAACTCATATAGATCTGCTCTTCAGTAGGATTGTAAAGAACCACCTCACAAAATTCTCCACAACATGACAATGGTGTCAGTCCACTCACTTGAGGCAGAGTTGTAGGTGCCAGCAGTGCAGGGGGAAGGCTGGGTGGAGCCCCTGACACAGAAGGAGCCAGGGGGGCACTCCCCTCCCACCCCTGTGTGGGAGGAGGAGTCTGTGGGGGTGGCAGTGTCCACCCCACTCTCACAGTAGTAGCCAGCCTGGCACTCCCCGTCCTCAGAGGCAGAGCCAGGAGTTCCACAGAAGTGGCCACCTGAAGGACAGCGCACATGTCGATCAAAGATATTCCATACTCCACCACATAGTGCTCTTGGTGAAAGTATATGTGTCCAATGATATGAGGACATGACTTCTGGTTTGTTATCCAGAGACTTGTTCATTGCACATATAAAATGTTTGGGGCATTGTCATGAGAGAGAGACAGAACGTACTCATTATGCACAATTAAATGAAATTATCAAACACAGGAATATGAGAACAGCACCACACATACACACCAAGTATTCTATATCAGGTTTGAATACAGCTTCAATATTGTTATAACGATAACATATCCACTATGAAAATTCTCAAATTTCATAAGTATTAATTTATAATATAAACCCCTGAGTACAGCTTTTACTTCTGCAACTACCATCTCAGATAAAATGACAGTTTAACTTCACATAATGGCACCTCAAACCAGCATGACAGCAACTGTAGACATCCAGCCTGGGTTACTCTGAACCAGCAGTTGATAGCCTACCTGTGCAGGGAGTGCAGTGGGACACGTCTGACAGACCAGTGGCATTGCCGAAAGTGCCTGCAGGGCAGGGCTGGAGGTCAGCACCAGTGCCTGGAGGACAGTAATAGCCCTGGCGACAGGTGTCAGCTTGGTCTCTGTTGACGCAGTAGTGGCCAGCAGGACAGGGGTAGCAGGCAGCAGCCCCCGTGTGGTTCATGTAGGTGGCGTTAGGGCAGGGAGCGGGGCTGCCAGAGCCCAATTCACAGTAGTGGCCCTCAGGACAGATGTTGCCTGTAGATGACACAGTGGGGAAGTTCAGACCCCTGTGTGTGACATGCAAGGATCAACATGGGGAAAACTTCCATAGCTATCCATTATGCAAATGACTTCAAATGGCAAGTGTAATTTTCAGTCGGAGCTCCTTGATGCCAACTCAAGTAGCTCAGCCTCGGGGTGGGGGTGGGGGTGGGGGTGGGGTGGTGGGGGTGGGGGTGGGTGGTCCGAAGCAGCCAAAAAGCCAACTGGGGACATCGGGACAGAGTTATATCATTCGGATCCAACCATGCTTTCAAGCTGCCCTGGAAGATTAAATCCAATCCACACACAGGTCACAAACTCCAAATCCAACACCCCAAGAAACACCTACACAATTGCTTATCAATCAAACCAATCTACAAATCAATCAAAAGACAATCAAAATGCCAGAGGCAGATGAAACCCACTTAAGCTGACACATCATCTGTAATTCTGAACGTCTCCGCAAAGAACTAATGAGCATAACAACCACCACCACTATCCAATGACAATTGGCTCTCCTCAACCTTCTGATCAGTCAACTGATGTTGAGAAAGACAGGCACATTCCATTTATGAAACTTACACTATGCACAGCCTCAAAAGAGCAGCATTTGAATTCACAATTAAATTGGCAGAAAGATGAAGCATGGGAACATTTTATGCATCAATTTAGTGAAAGAAAGCATTAATCCTTTATTTAGATAGGTAGAAACAGTAACATTGGTTATGTTTCAATGAATCCCACTGGCCATAAATGTATGAGATGATATGACAAAGCAAAGTCTAATCAAGGAAAAAGAAACCTTAAAGGTCACAAAAAATAGTAGTGTTTACGGTAACCTGGCTGACCCTAATTTTTCTACCAGCCGATAACTTTTCTTTTGATCATGCGACAAGAAAAGAAAATATAAAAAAAGAAGAAAGAAACTGATGGTAAACAACCGACTGCATGCTGTCCCATCTTCCTTGCCCTATGAGCACTGTCCCATCTTCCCTGCCCTATGAGCACTGTCCCATCTTCCCTGCCCCATGAGCACTCAGGGAATCCACTATTTACACTAAATGTGTTTCCAACGAAAGAGAAACTTTATGTTCAATCTGACCTCTCAAAGACACAAAATTCAAATTAAAAAAGTTCAGGCCGACCTACTGACCCTTTTCTTTGTCATGTTACAGTAGCCATGACTACTTTTTTGTTTTCCTCAATAAAGTGGCCTTTACCTGTTAGGCCATCCATGGGCTGGGAGGAGTTGGCGCCCAGGGAGCAGTAGAAGCCGGCAGCACACTGGGCGGTGATGTTGGTCTGTCCCCAGCTCTCACAGTAGAACCCTGCAGCACCAAAGACAGGATACTCACTACAAACAAGGCACTGTACGGGGCATCCAATGTGTTGACAGCAACATGGATGGATGGATGGATGGATGGATGGATGGATGGATGGATGGATGGATGGATGGAGTTATAGAGCCCATCAGCCTTTAGAGTAGGTAAGGTCACAGCATGAAAACCACTAGAATAGTCTAGAATAAGCACAAGTCAAATCATGTCCCTAGTTATTTGCCTCTTACAAATTGCATAGTTAGACGCAGTTGGTCTATTCTGACCCCCAACCCAAAGGATTGTACATGGACAGCAACATGGGAAAAGACACAGTGGACCAAAGGTACAGCTCATATAATATCTTTTAAAAATCAGCATGGACACATGTAAAGGAATGCCTGTACATAGATTAAGTAGACAGAGGTTGTTCTATTCTCTATAAAGAACCCTGATTATGAAGACTTCAGTAGCTGAGTTTTCATCTATTTGGGCAGGCGGTGGCGTTCACTAATGTACAAACATTCCTAGGGAAGATGAAGATTATATTCACTACACTTTTGCTGTTAATCAAACAAGAATAACAGGAAGACATATGGATCGTAATATCAAAAATAAAACAATGTTTAATGTCATTGTTCCCATCAGTTAAAATCAGTCAACAGGTAGACTGGTTAAGAGAGGAGTTTCAGACAAAATTTACAAAAGCAAGCCAAGCCTTAGCTCACTGCATGCAGACCCCATTCAGGGATACACAAGACAAGACATGCTGTAAGGACACCTCCACGAGCATTACCTGCACTGCACTTGAGACACATGTCCACATCCATGGCCCCTGTGGAGGGGAGGAAGGTGCCTGGGGGGCAGGGCTGGGGGGTGGCAGTGCCGTTGGGGCAGTAGCTGCCCACGGTGCACACATCCCCATACACCTGTCCCACTGGGGCTGGCACCTCAGCACCAGAGGAGCAGTAGTAGCCTGCAGATACACCACAACACAGGTCACTTACCCATTTTAACAGGTAAACTTGCGTGAAATGATCAACAAGCATATGTAACACACAACCTGAGCTGCTCAACGCCCCCATCATCAGCTTACATGTCTGGCTTTCAACTGATGTTCTAATTTTAAACAGATAGAAAATGTTCACATCTAGAGGCAAAAAAAAGTTCAGTTTTCAAATAGGAAAAAAACCCACCACATTAATGGCAAGAAAAAAAATTACTTGAGTCCTGGTAGGCATTAAATGGGGCTTTCTTCAAGGAAAAAGAATCATTATATAAAAGCTGCAATAGAAAATACCGCATCACCAACCAATTTCAAATCTGCAAGATGGAGGTATTCAAACTGCCCACTCTGCGAGCCAGAGCTAGGATCAAAGGACCAGTGTAAGGCAAGCAAGCCAAGCCACACACCTGCCCAACATGTTCCAGATGGTCGAATCAGTCCAGTGCTGCCACAGTAGTATCCAGGGGTGCAGCCCTGGCATTGGGAAGAGTTGTGCAGGCCCAGTAGGGGGTTGAAAGTGCCCACTGGACAGCGCTGGCCCGACGCCGTGCCCTCTGGGCAGTAGTGTCCAGGAGGACAATCGTCCCCAGTCAGTCCATCGCTTGGTGTGGCATTGTAGGCCCCCGAGCTGCAGTAGTAGCCCGCTGCACACAGCCCTGAGGGTTGGGTGTTCCCTGCAAGGCAAAGAGAGTAGAGATTTGTATCTGGCTTCAGTCGATGTTTGGTTCTGGGGAGGTGTCCACGTATGACCTTCTGGGTGTGAATGCTAATGCCTATATGAAGACAGGCAGGCAAGAAAGGATAAATTAGCACTACAATAACCATGCCCTAATTTATCAAATCTCACATCTTGTAGGAGACAGAATGCTATCACACATTTATCATAATGAATAGTAGTGATTATAATTCTAAATGATAGATGCTGAGGAATTGAATACTGCAACAAATTTTGTCAACATTTCTTGATGTGCCCTCATCACAGTTTGATCACAATGAAAAAAATAAAAGCTTCCATGAACAGACCACTTCCTTAGGAAACAACAGATATCAAAACATCACAATAACTGAAAAGAATTTTATGTCCTGAATTCATCCACTGCATATTTTCAAGGAAACACTGCAAAACTTATTGTTTCATCTTAGGATTCCCCTGTGGGTTGGGGGTAAGAGTAGACCCATGGGGGATATTGAAATATTGAGACTTGAGTTGCTCTTACTCTAAACACCTCAGTGATTAGGCATTCAATGGCCTTCCATCGCCTACAAAGGCTCATACTTCATTGGCAGTAGAACTCCATTCATTCTGTTGTCATCATTTCTTCATTCACTCACTCACTCATTTACTCACTCACTCACTCATAACAAGGAGCTCAAACTCTTTCACTTGCCCCATCACACCTCACTCCAACCCTCCACACAGCATTGCCACACAGACCTTCTCCGCTGCAGTAGGAGCCAGGCGTGCAAGGTGTGCACTGCGTGTTGTTGGCAAGTCCTGTCTGGTTGCTGTACGTCCCTGCAGGACACAGGAACTCCGTCTCATACTTGGTGCCGTCAGGACAGTAGGAGCCTCCAGGACAGGAAGCTGGGACAGACACGCCTCGGTAGCTGCGGTACCGCCCAGTGAAGTTGCCGCTGGTGCTCATGTTGGCAGCATCCAAGACTTCATAGTCACCTGAAGACAAGTGAGGAGTAGATGATGAAACTACCTGACTTCTGACAAGAATGTTACAGCTAAAGTGAATATTTTGCTTTTTAGATAATGGTTATTGATGCCGGGGGACTATGCCTGTGCAAGCGTAATAATTTTTTAGTAACTCGGGATGCTTCAAATAACACTAGTCCAAGATTTCACTTAACACTGTAGAGTAATGTTATTGTGAATATATTGTTTGCATTTTTTTTTCTTGTAGTTTCTGAGAAACAAAACACATTTTATGTACAAAATATCGGAGGAAAACACTTTTTCAAACAAGACCTAACAAAAAATAAGAATTTAGCACCCCACCCCCCTCTCAAACACATACACAGACACACATAAGCAAATACATGAACAAAAAAATCCCTGCCCCTTACCCAGGGCCTTGCAGTAGAAGCCAGCAGGGCACAGCTGGCAGTCAGCTCTGCCCCAGTGAGCCTGGTAGTAGCCCGAGGGGCAGCCTGTCTCGTTGGTGCTGCCCTGCAGACAGAAGTGGCCAGGGCTACAGGCCAAGTTGGTGGGGCGAGCCGAGTCCTGGCCTCCAGGGCAGAAGTATCCTGCATCACACAGGGCGCTGGGCGCTGCCAGTCCATAGGTCCCACAGTAGGAGCCAGCAGTGCACTCCTCACACTGGGAAATGTTGGCATTCCCATCCCGGCCTGAAGGAACAGAAAGAAGTCATGCATAGAGCACCATCAAAGATGAGAGCTGCAAGGCTGTCAATTGGTCAGGTTGATTCATCGGCTGGATCTGCATGAAATGACCCTGTCCTGATGCCCTATAGAAGCTTCTGAACTGCTTGGGGGCCATCCCGGCACAGGAGGAGGGGCTGAAAGCCCTGCAGCCAGGGGTTCCAGCTGAGGGGGGGGCATCCAGCAAGTCCAGTGATTTGTTACACTATGCAAATGAATATAGGTTGTTACATCCTACCACTATGGCCAGCTGTAGTAACTGAGTCTGGATATAATATATTTCTACCACTGCAGTAGGTGCAACTTTCCTGGCCATACTGCTTCCAAGACAATGCCATTCCATTACTTTTTTAATGAAGTGTTGATCTATATGACAAGATGGACAGCAAAACACTGACAGATGACAGGGACTAACATTCTCAGCAAGCAACCATTGATGTAAAATCTCACAATTTCGAGGAGAGTGGGTGGGTGGGGTGAGGGATGGGGTGGGTGGGTGGAGGGGATGGGGAGAAAAAGGGAGGGAGGGAGGGGGGGGGGAGAGAGAGAGAAGAGAGAGAGAGAGAGAGAGAGAGAGAGAGAGAGAGAGAGAGAGAGAGAGAGAGAGAGAGAGAGACATGAGACAAAAGACAAGAGACAGACAGGCAGGCAGGCAGGCAGGCAGACAGACAGACAGACAGACAGACAGACAGAGACTGAGAAAGATAGTCAAAGAAAGAGAGACAGAGAATTCTGACAGAGCATTTCCCATCTTCCCCCATTTTCTCCATCACCCCCCCCCCCCCCCCCATGACCAACCCCTACCTGAGAAGGTGCCAGGGGGACAGGGCTGCTCCAGGGAGGTGGCGGTGGGGCAGTAGTAGCCAGGGGAGCAGGGCTGGGGGTTGGGTACTGTAGCAGAGCCATTGCAGTAGTAACCCTCCCAGCAGTCTCCAGTGGGGCTGGGCAGGGCATGCTGCTCACAGTACTGGCCGCGTGGGCAGGCCAGTGGGCGGTCTGAGCCCAATGGACAGTAGGTGCCTGGAGAATAAAGAGAAAATAAAAACAGCTGACAACATTATGAAATCCAGCATGACAAGCTGTAGCCATTTCACTTCACACACATGATTGCGAACTCAATCTATGTCTTTGGAGCCCACTTAAAAAAACGAATCAAAAGTAACTGAATATTTCATCAATGCAGATTTTTTCCTATCCTCATTTCAAGCAGATCAAAACCAGGAGTTCCAGCTGGCAAGACAACACTACTCAAAGACTGACAGGCAGACTCCATCTTGGCTACCTGGAGTGCAGACAGCCCCAGTGAAGTTGATGCTGAAGAGAGGGCAGGTGGAGTTGAGGCTGAAGCCGGTGCTGCTGTTGACCAGAGGGGAAGGCTTGTCAGTGAAAGCCCCACCTGAGCAGTACCAGCCTGCACTGCACAGAGCTGTAGGCTCAGCAAGGCCGTCACCTGCACAGTACTGGCCACCTGCATTGGGAAGAAAGGAAACAGAGTTCAAATAGACTATTGTTTCAGGAGGGGGAGGGGTGGGGGTAGGGGTATGTGTAGTATTGTGTGTGTGTGTGTGTGTGTGTGTGTGTGAGAGAGAGAGAGAGAGAGAGAGAGAGAGAGAGAGAGAGAGAGAGAGAGAGAGAGAGAGAGAGAGAGAGAGAGAGAGAGAGAGAGAGAGAGAGAGAGAGAGAGAGAGAGAGAGAGAGAGAGAGAGAGAGAGAGAGAGAGAGAGAGAGAGAGAGAGAGAGAGAGACAGAGACAGAGAGAGAGAGACAGAGAGACAGAAAGACAGATGACAGACAAATGACAGCCAGCCAGCCAGCCAACCAGCCATTCAGCTATCACATAAAACTTACACATCTTTATCTATGTAAATGTATACATAGCTCTAATAATTCATTTCATCTAGCCAATGTCCATTCATTAATCTCTCTCTTAGGAAATGGCAGTTGGGTATCACTGATACTGCTGATACCAGCAGATTCCAGGTTTGATGAATCTAGTTGGTTTACCTTTCCTTATTTCATTTACATTTCTTCCTTTCCTCTTCTGATGCAGGTTGACTAATGCCAGCAACCACATATGCTCATCTCAGACAACATCTGACAGTCATGATCATTTAGGATCTTTGAGCTTCTGGTAGCTTCCAAAAGTTGGCATTTATCAGAATTTAAATAGACTGTGGAATTTGGCTGACATAATCTCTAATCTGAGTCAGGGAGGATACATCTTAATGAAACAAAAAAGTTATTTTCATAGACACTTTCACAATCTGATGTATGACTTCACAGCATTAAAATATGCATCACAAAACCATTGCAGAACACTGGCTTCAAGGGAGACAGCACCGAATCAAGGGAAGTAAGCAAATATCACATCTCACCTGGACAGGGGAGACAATCGAACTCATCATCCCCGAGGGTGTGGTTGTTGTACGTTCCAGCAGGGCAGGGATACTGTCGCGCAGTCTGTGTTCTCACAGGGCAGTAGGCGCCTGAAACAGCCACAGTGGAAGGTAAAAACCAAGCCTCATCAGCATTGCTTGTTTAACTAACAAGAGGTCAATTCTATATTTCCTGAGATTTCTGGAGCAAAGTTTTGTAGGAGAGATGTGACTATAATGAACATGGAATGGACCAATACTTCACATCATTTCCCTGATGATCCGTTTATAACATGTGCAAATGCATATATATTCCATGGTAGAACTGCTCACATGATACTGTAAAAAAATAATGTCATGCACTGCACTTTTGAAACCTGGTGAACACCTGATCCCTATCAATGTACTCTAACACTAGAAACACACACCATAAGAATTCACATGTTGGGGGCTAAAACCATGTGAAACCTCTTATGTATACCCACACATGCACACAAGCTTGTATACACAAAAACAAAACACAAACACATGCACACACACACACACACACACACAATATCACACACAAACAAATACACACACACACAAACACACACCCAATACACACCTGCAGGGCAGGGGGTGAGGAGGTAGGTGGTGGAGTTGGCCAGGCAGTAGTAGCCAGCCACACAGGGCAGGCACATCGACTGGTGGGTCAGGTCAGTGTAGGTGCCAGCAGTGCAGCCCAGGGGCTCTGCACTGCCCAGAGGGCAGTAGTGGCCCTCAGGACAGCCACCTGCAATGACAGCAAATGTATTGCATTGCAGTTGCTTTGTCAGGTAGAATGTATGTTTTCAGTAACATATCTTCATCAAGAATGGAGTCAATTTTATTAGAGAAATACGGGAAACACCCTCCCCAACAACAATAAATTAATTAATTTAAAAGAATAAATTAATAAATTACCATGTCAAATTCAATTATAAAATTGAATAGACTACAAATGTACCTCACAATGAACCAAGTTAACACAGAAGTGGAACCATCCAGCCAACCAACCCATCAACCAAACGACCACTAGAGATGCACCTCTCCAAAATTATCAAACACGTTTGTTAGTTTTCTCAGGTTTGCAATCTGATTTCGAATTCAAATCACAAAACACTTTGTTAACATCAACTATTTATTTTCGTTAAAATTTGTTTTAAAAAAGGCGACTAATATATTCTCACATTTTCCTTAAAAGCAGGAACACCAGCAGCACCACAGGCAAACTCACCGCCAAAGCCTGTGTTGTTGTTGGAGGGGAAGGCCGTGTCCACACCAGTCTGACAGAAGTAGCCCGGGGCACACTGTCCACTCACAGCCGTCAGCCCCACCCTGTCACAGTATGCACCACCATCACAAGGCGTGCATTCACTGGATGCAGCCAGCATCTCGTTAGGCCCATAGGTGCCCCGGGGACAGAGCTCCATGTCGAAGCCAGTATTGCCTTGACAGTATCTGCCTCTAGGACAGGGGTCGGCTCGATCCTTGTTGACGCAGTAGTATCGTGGTGGGCATGCATCACACCCACTGGCCTGGCTGTGGTTCATGTAGGTGCCTGGAGGATAAGAATTTTTTAATTTACAAAATGCAGTGCATTGTTTGAATAGGAACCATCTGGGTGATAAACAGGGAGGTCCAACAGTCACTTACCAAGATTTGGAAACTGCCATTTGGAGGGGACACTCCCATTCTCCTCACTGATTTAACACTTTAATCTCTATTTCTCTCTTACCCTTTTTACAGATTCACCCTATTGCCACAATGGCCAACGTTCATGGGTGTCATTCATGCTCAGTTTGCCAAGAACACCAAGAACAAGCAGACTCAGGTGAAGCAGCAAAAAGAAGCAATGAGGACTACAAGAACTTCTCTTGGTGCCATCACAGATCAAATTCAAAAACAGTCACCCAGAGCCGCAACAGAGTTCAAATGAGGTCAAGTCTATGGACTGCTAGAGAGGACAGAGCAAGGACTGACCGTCAGCACAGGGGATGGGGGAGGCTGTGCCACTTGGACAGAAGGTGCCGGCAGGACACACGTCGCCCGTCACTCCATCAGAGGGGGAACTTTCATTGGCTCCACGGTCACAGTAGAAACCAGGGTCACAGTCACCTTAAGTAATCAAAGCAATTCCTGTAAGTTCACTTGTGATGTTACCATAGTGGCAAATAATGCTTCAACTTTATCAATGGTACACAGGTCACTGAGGAATATAGAAAATCAAGCAGGGGTAATACAGAATAGTTTTGTGAAGCACAGAAATATGGTTCAACATTCTGTCTCTGTCTCCCTCTGTCTCTTTCAGTCTCTGTCTGTCTGTCTGTCTGTCTGTCTGTCTGTCTGTCTGTCTGTCTGTCTGTCTGTCTGTCTGTCTGTCTGTCTGTCTGTCTGTCTGTCTCTCTCTCTGGGGGGTGTCTCTCTCTCTCTGTGAGCTGCATGCCACACAACTAAATGACACCAAAACTGTCATTGATGATACTATCATACAGCGAAGTTGTGCTCACTTTTTCGTTTCCTGCGTTGTTTTTGCAGATTGGCTGTTGATAAATTTGGCGCTGCAGAAACGTTGGTCACAAAAGTACATCGTGCTCACAGTTTGCATGAGAATAAGTTCTTCTAAAGAATATGTCTCAGTCTGATATAGAAATAGGTAAGTATCTAAATGCAACATGCAAAGATAATGTGGGTCCTATTTATAGGTAGCCAATGAACAGAAAACCATGCAAAATGATTGATGTCTTGTGACCAATCAGTGCCTGGCTTCGCAAGGGTTTTAGACACATGTTTGGAAGGATACCTACTCGTGTAGTTGGTGAGTCCCTCGCTGCCACAGAAGTGGCCACCAGAGCACTCCAGACAGTCAGTCACGTGAGAGCGGCCAGTGTCAGGCAGGTAGGTGCCTCGAGGACAGGGTATTGGGGTGCCGGTACCCTCGGGGCAGTAGTGGCCAGGCAGGCAGGTGTCTCCATACGCCTGGCTCACAGGGCTTTGCTGGCTGGAGCCTCTCCGGCAGTAGTAGCCAGCAGAGCAATTCCCGCCTGGACTTGTCAGACCTGCAACCAGGAAATCATTTTTGTCCTACAGATGTATTGTCCTCATCATTCTGGGTTGATGGCAAGTTTTCAAATATCAGATTCCAAGAACATAAATATCTTTGTGTTCTTAGATGTGTTTGATGAAAGTCTTTTTTTCTTTCATTTTTGCATACGTATAATAGAAACATTTTCATCAATCTATACAAGCAAAACATGTTAAAGAGATCATGCTAGAAAAGCATAAAAAATTATGACTTTTCATGTTTCAGAAAACTGATGAGAAGTATATTGTTCTATATTTCAAACCATGTAAACCAGTATTGCTGTCCAACATATCGATGGTAGTAAAATTGTCATCTTTACAGCAATATGACACATCTTAAGCAACAGAAAAACTGTCCTTAGTACTCTTACACTAGCTGTTGGAGTGTCTTATGTTAGCATCAGAAGTAAAAGTCTCTTTACTAAGAGCCATCATGACTGTCTTGCACGGCCACTCTTGCAGGTGTTCCATCTCAATCCATGGCCTGTTTTTTGTCTCTGTGACTTTGTGTCTCGGTAAACTGATAGTCATTGATTTTTATCTTTCATCGGCATCATCTCATTAGAGGGGTGGAAACAAGTCAGGCCATGTACATGATGTGTGCAACACTCTAAAGCCAAACACTAAACAGCACGTAATGTTTATCCAAATTCAACAAAATATATGTAATCATGCAATGTCTTCAAGATACTTCACAGTATCCAGATTAGTGAATAAGTCTCCATTTCGGATAAGTTCAACTTCGTCGTACTTCTGAATACTCAAAATATTGGTTATAAAGTTCATTTGTCAATACCTTGGATAACACGAAGTCGAGGCTGGAAAATTAGTTTTATCCGAACCTCGGATAACACGAACCTTTTTGTATCCCCCCCCCCCCAAGAGATTCGGCTTATCCCGACTGCACTGTATCAAAGAATAGTATATAACACTTTTGCCTTGCGATGCAATATAGGTATTGCGCCCTTCTCCATCAGTCTTCGTGCATCCATTCAAAATACAGAGATGATGAACTCTGCAAAGTTCCATTAAAATTATCCCAAAGTGAAAAAAGAAAAGAAAAAAAGAGCCATCATGACATTTTAGTTTTTACTAAACAAACACACACAGAGTAATCTCATCTCCACCTAGATGACAAGACACAAAGCATCTTATAGAGCCCTGCCTCATCCCATCCCATTTCTTCCCACTGTTGGCAAATTCTGCTTCAGGAACCAGGCAGCTCACCATCAATGTGGCAGTACTGGCCAGGTGGGCAGGGCTGGCACTGGGAGCTGTTGGTCAGCCCAAGCTGGCCGCTGTAGGTGCCTGCTGGACACTTGGACCCCAGGCTGGAGCCCTCAGGACAGTAGTGGCCAGCTGGACACACATAGCCAGTCACGCCGTCGGTGGGAGTGGAGGAGTTGGAGCCACTCACGCACACATAGCCAGCACTGCACAGGCCTGTTGGCTGCTGGAGACCTGCAGTGGCAAAATACAGCACCAGTTGTAAAGAGTTCTACGTACAGATCAAGGAAAAATAGAGGGATGGAGGAAGGCTAATGTTCTCATATTGAATGACATTCATACATAAAGACTTCCTTCCATTAGTCAAAACAAGATAAGAGTGACCCAAAAGCTTGCCTCTGATTGCAGCTTCGCAACTTCACCAGACTCGACTGGTAATTCTTTTCTTGTTTTCATAGATTTGTTGTTTGACAATGACCCCCCCCACCTCTTAGTTTTTCCATTTGTCACAGCAACATGCATTATCATAGTGACACAGATGCTCTAACAGGCAGTTGGCACCAAATTCGTACTGAGGGACAGACAGTAAAAATATAAAAAGAAAAAATGTTCTTCTAACTTTAAATACTGCAAATCAAATTCCAAGCTATGCTGGTGAATGAGCACACGGAGCTTGAACAATCATCCACAGAGACACTGCTCCTGCACTCACCTGGTGTGTCACAGTAGCTGCCAGGAGCGCAAGGCGTGCATTGGGAGGCAGCCTGCAGCTGGGAGGTGTTGGAGAAAGAGCCAGGAGGGCAGGGGAAGGAGGAGGAGGCGCCAGTGTTCTTGGGGCAGTAGTAGCCTCCAGGGCAGGGCTGGGGCACCACTACTCCGATGTCCGGCGTCCCCGACACAGCTGCTGCATCCACTGGGTCGCAGTACCTGCAAGGGAGCAATCCTCAAGTGGAGTTTCAGTGGTGTAGCTCTGCACTCTTACTTGTGTGTTGGCATGTGGGCTGGACAATTATGACTTTACATTCTACAGAGAAAAATTCTCAAATGAGGAAAGATCACGTGACACATTTTCACACATTTCAACAATAGAAATTCGCTCTAAAACATAGAGACGACATCATTCCAGTTGAGGAAGCAGCATCTGCAAACTTGTCCCACATGGCTGACCACAGACACCAACACAAACAGATCTGTCCATTCCGGCTGTCAAGTGTTCCAAATAAGCACAACCCCAGGAGACCCATGAGCACTGCTTCTGCTACAGACTTCAGCCACACAGCTTTCCATAGACAAAAGAATAATGCTCAAGGCCTGATTACAAGAGGCTGTATGAGAAAGAACTGACACAAAACAAAACAAAATCTGTACACACAACAAATACTTCAGATTCCAGACTCGCAGCATACAAGTGCAAGGCCTCAGCAAGGTTGGTGAGGCCTTGGCATCCACTGCTCCTACCTGCCAGCAGGACAGTCCTTGCAGACACTGGAGCCTTCCTCATTCTGGTAGAAGCCTCCCAGACAGAGCAGGGGGGAGGCTGTAGCCGAGGGGCAGTGGTGGCCCACAGTGCAGTTGTACTGGGCAGGTGTTGCTGTCTGCTGACCAGCAGGACAGTAGAACCCTGGGCTGCACGGTCCACTGACAGCAGTCAGTCCCACTCCACCACAGTAGTAGCCTGCACAAGGAGAATGCGACATGAAGGATGTGACTTGAAGTCGATTTCTGTCCTTGCGGAGAAGATGAAACAGTGAATCAGTTTCTCTGGCTGCTTCAGGTCAACTCTTGCTGACCTACATGAACTCCCACAACACCGTAATCCCTGAAAGCTATGCAGCTATGGCACTCACTCAGAGACTGAGGTATGAAACTACATTTGCTGTCTGATGCACTGAATCATCACTTATTTCTCATAATTTGTCCATGCACATCAATTTCATCAACATTTTTTTTTGATTTATTCAATTTTTCAATGACAGCAAGACCTTCAAAACAATTTAGAACCTTCCCACATCTCTTCATGTACCATCAGGCACTACTGCTGCATCAACTTCTTTGACTACATGCTTTACAAACCATTCTACATGTACCATCAGGCACTACTGCTGCATCAACTTCTTTGACTACATGCTTTACAAACCATTCTAGAAGAGACTGAAAACTGCCTTACCAGGTGTGCAGTCATTGCAGTTGGTGAGGTTGGTGTTGCCAGAGCTATTGGACAGGGTGCCTGCGGGGCAGGGGGTGGGGGTGCCGGACTGCAGGGGGCAGTATCTCCCTGGGGGACACACTGTGGCTGAGGGCTCAGGCCTGCTGTCACCCCCAGGACAGTAGTAGCCAGCATCACAGGGACCAGAGGGGGCAGGCAGCCCAAAGTCCTGGCAGTAGAAGCCAGACGTGCAGGGCAAGGGGTAGTGGGTGCCCTCTGGGCAGAAGGTCCCAGGCCAGCACTTGCCCCCCGTGTAGTTGGCCAGGGGACACATGCAGTCTGGCAAGCTGGTGCCATTGTCCACTGAGATGGGCTGCGACATGTAGGAGCCACCCAGGCAGTACCAGCCTGCAGAGCAGTTGCCCGTTGGGGCGGCCAGACCATCCACTGCAAGGGAAGAAGATGAATGCTTTGACTTCATAGCATTTGCTATATTCCTTATTCATTAAAATGCATTCTGTGACAGATTGGGGCAAAATCACAGATTAACTTGGGCCACTGATCAGAATAATTGCCAGAGTGCTGCAGCATTTCAAAGCATGCATACAAGTGATTTTGAACTTCTAAAAGTGACAGTATACTAAAGATGACATCAAGAGAAAACATTCCACACTGATGAAGGTTCATCAGTGATGTGCACACAAAAGCGTTTATTCATTTACATTAAAACATTTAGGCAGTTCTCCCAGATCACTGACAGGAGAGGAGATCCACACATAGCATACCCTTAAAAAAAACAACACCATATTTTACAAATTCATCCTAAACCTTCACAATCCTTCCTACTGCATGCACCTTACCTGTACCATCTAAATCCTGACAAACTTCCTACTACCTGCAGGGCAGGCAAACCTAACTCTTACACAAGGTCCACTGGAAGTAACAGCTAGTCCACACAGGCCTGTGATACTGCACAGCCCCCACTCACTCACTAAGTGGACAGCAGGTAAGATTCGATGGCACGTACCCTGGCAGTACTGTCCAGCAGGACAGTCCTGACAGTCAGACCGGGCAGAGCTGCCATTGACAGGGTTGAAGGTTCCCCTGGGGCAGGGGTGGCTGTAGGGCTGGGTGGTGCCAGCGGGGCAGTAGTGGCCAGCGGGACAAGACTGCTCTGAGAAACCAGTGGAGTTTCCGAGGCAGTAGTGGCCTGCAGGGCACTGGGAGCAGGTAGCCTGCCTCACACTGTCACTGGAACCAGAAACAAAGTTCTCATGATCACTGCGTGTGAGGTGCTAACTTGGCTCTTCTTCTCACATGCAGTCAAGAGGAGAACACAAAATAAACACAACTGGTTACTGACTAAACCTTGCTGAAGCAAACTCAGGAGCATGATAGAAAACTGACGCAGACTGCATGTTGCTAAAATGTTCCTTAACAAGTAAAAAGAAAAGAAAAATAATTTCATGGAAAAATGCCCAACTCAATCATACTTCTCTTTGCTTGGTATAACTGTACCTGAGAATCTCCTTTGTTTCTCTTCTGGGAAATGAATGTCCAGATCAGAAGTAGCCCTTAATATCTGCTATTCACATGGATCACCTGTCAATAGTTGTTTGTTCTGTCTGGAGTGGAAGTATGAATACAATGTTCTCCATGCTGTAGCAGTGCAGTGTCACACAGAGGGAGGTGCTACCTGTAGCTGCCAGGGGGACAGGGGATGGGGTCTGCAGAGCCATCGGGGCAGTAGTGGCCCATGGGACACTCCCCTCCGTCCCCAGTGTGGGCACCAGATGGCGTGGCTGTGTCCACACCTGAAAACATGGGCAGGCTTTGCACAAACTGCTATCCGCTGCAGAGATATTACAGACAGGAAAAATGTCAGAAAATGCATCAACATGTGTCTGATGCATAGAACAATATTCAAGCTGCATTAAAAAGTTTGTATAAACTATGGATGTTGATATCACACCAAAACCAACAACAAATAAGAACACAGTGAATCCCATATATATACGTGGAAATGGTACAACATTTCTGATTGATTTCTGATGGAAAGTTTTGATTGATTTACGATTGGGTTCTCAGGTAAGGAGAGGGGCATGACGTGGCTCTAGACATAATTACACTTGAATCACAAACCATCATGCTTGCACCTCAGCAATATTTCCTTCACAAGAAGACGAGTTCCTCCCCACTCACCTGTGCGGCAGTAGTAGCCAGCGGAGCAGTTGCCTACAGGGGAACTGAGACCAGGGGTGCGGCAGAACTTGCCTCCGTCACACTGGGTGCACTGACTCACATCTCCCAGCCCAAAGACCGGGGCATAGGTGCCGGCAGGGCAAGGCTGGAGGTCAGCTCCTGTCTTGTAGGGACAGTAGAAGCCAGGCAGGCAGGGGTCTGCACGGCCCCTGTTGACGCAGTAGTGACCCACAGGGCAGTCGTAGCAGGAGGCTGCCCCTGTGTGATTCACGTAGGTACCATTGGGGCAGTAGAGGTGTTGCGGGGACCCTATAGGGCAGTAGGATCCAGCAGGACAGATGTTTCCTGTGTTGCCGTCATAAGGAGCTGCAGATTTGGCTCCCCCAAGGCAGTAGAATCCTTCAGAGCAGTCGCCAGACCAGGAAGCCTGGCCAGTGGAGTTGCAGAATTTGCCAGGCAGGCATGACAGGCAGGCTGAGATGTTGGTGCTGCGCACTGCAGGCTGGAAGGTGCCCTCCAGACAGGCTGTGGGCGTGTGGCTGTGCTCAGGGCAGTAGAAGCCTGCTGGGCACTCGTCACCATAGCTCTGACTGACAGGGTTGGCCTCCTGTGGTGACAAAGAATAAATTGGATGAAACGCTCCTGTGGGAAATTTAAAAGAGAAAGCTATAAACAGCTTGAGTAAAGACAGAGGCACTTCAAGAAAAGGCATGATTTCAGCAATGTTATTGAACTTGGAACTTGCCTTTCTATCTTGACTGTAGGTAGTTGATAATGCAGATGTTCATTCAAACACAACAAAGATGGTTCTAGGTGAAACATCCCCTTACAATTTTTTTTTAATGTTGTAATTTAGATACATACCCAATTGATCTGTAGATATCTTGTTGATCATTTGCTCACTCTATCAAGGAAAGATAGTAGAAACGAATTAGCCATCACACTAATGCAAAAGCAAATTACCTCTAGTCCCACAGAATCAACAATCTCCATGGTAAGCCGGCCCTCTCAGTCCATTCAATCAGCACCACACCTTACCTCTAGTCCCACAGAATCAACGATCTCCATGGTAAGCCGGCCCTCTCAGTCCATTCAATCAGCACCACACCTTACCTCTAGTCCCACAGAATCAACGATCTCCATGGTAAGCGGCCCTCTCAGTCCATTCAATCAGCACCACACCTTACCTCTAGTCCCACAGAATCAACAATCTCCATGGTAAGCCGGCCCTCTCAGTCCATTCAATCAGCACCACACCTTACCTCTAGTCCCACAGAATCAACAATCTCCATGGTAAGCCGGCCCTCTCAGTCCATTCAATCAGCACCACACCTTACCTCTAGTCCCACAGAATCAACGATCTCCATGGTAAGCCGGCCCTCTCAGTCCATTCAATCAGCACCACACCTTACCTCTAGTCCCACAGAATCAACGATCTCCATGGTAAGCCGGCCCTCTCAGTCCATTCAATCAGCACCACACCTTACCTCTAGTCCCACAGAATCAACGATCTCCATGGTAAGCCGGCCTTCTCAGTCCATTCAATCAGCACCACACCTTACCTCAGAGCCATTGGTGCAGTAGAAGCCAGCCAGGCAGGAGCCGTTGGGGGCGGTGAGGGAGGACTGGGCACAAAACTTGCCGGGAGGACAGACAGTGCAGTCCACCAGGGAAGGCAGGCGGACCCTGTCTCCAAAGGTCCCCTTGGGGCAGGGCACAGGGTAGGCCGTACCCTCCACACAGTAGGTGCCCTGGAAAACAGCAATGCATTCTTGCATCAACTGATCACAAAATACTGTTACAGTGCCAAGCTTTACAGCAGAAGCACGTGCGGTAGTGTGCACCTAACAGTGGCAGAAAGTGATTCCTAAACCCAGAAATGCTTCAGTCACGGGTCATGGACGCTTCGCCCCAATTGCGACATTCGGAACGTCGTTTAGCTTAAGATTACACCCGAATCACGCGCACCGTTAAGGTGCATGGAGTACAGTACCGCCGAGCAAGACGTTTGTCACAAAACGCAGATACATTAATGCGGCCGGATCTTAGCTAAACGTCGTTCCGAATGTCGCAATTGGGGCGAAACGTCCAGCACCCTCAGTCACACACCTCTTACAAGCGAACAGATGTGCATCACGCAATGTCGTAGTGGCACCCAAAAGGAGTAGAAAGTGATTTCTAATCTCTGAAATGCTTTAGTCACACAGCTCTGATAAACAAACAGATGTGAATAAAGCCCTATAGCAAAATTCATAACATGCTGTAGTGACACTCAAAAGGAGTAGAAAGTGATTTCTAATCTCAGAAATGCTCCAGCCACACAGCTCTTTCAAGTAAACAGATGTGAATCACACAGTCCTCTCCCACAAAGTTTGAGATCAGCACTTCACCGTCCCATTCCTGTACCTGGGGGCAGGGTCCACTGTAGGCGGTGGCGTTGGGACTGAGGGAGTGGGAACGCAGGGTGCAGTAGTAGCCAGCCAGACAGAGGCCAGCTGGCTCCGTGAGGTTGACCGCTGGGCAGTAGTGTCCAGGAAGGCAGTCTCTGCACTCGGACAAGCTCTCCAGCCCTGTAGTGTTGCTGTAGGTGCCCAGGGGGCAGGGGTTCTCCCGGTCTGTGGCTGTCCCATTGGGGCAGTAGAAGCCAGCTGGGCATGTCTGAGAAACAATGGATGGCACCCAGTAAGAAGACGTTATTTCCTCTACTTAGTGTGTGTATGATGCTACATTGCACCACTGCTGTAATGCTTGCTTGAGAATCTTCAAAGATCAATCAGTGGCTTCGGTTCGGACTGGATTAGGCATTACTTGCTGTAATGATCATTGCAAGTAATGCAAGAATCGGGGTGTAAAAATCAAGGTCACACTGTATTATTCAAGAATGCAACTCAGTCACAATGATGGACGTTAACAGAAAGAACAATCAAAACACCGAACACTACATATGATAGATCCCTAATGAGTAAAAAGAATTTGCCTGATGTGATTCATTACACTGAGACAGATTCAGTCATTAGACTTGCTGGATTTCTGCTGGTGTCTTGATTAAGACTCCATCTTTTTTTAATGCATGGAGCTTATCTAAGGTGATGCAGGAGAGATGCTAATCATCTAGAATAATTTATGATCTTGCATAAATGAAGGCGATCTATTACTACTTCTCATAGTTTGTGATTCAAAACAATTCCTTGCAACAACCCCATCCCTACAAAGAAAACCCTCCACACTATGCGACTACCATCTCACCTTGGGTGTGACCACTCCATGCGAGGGGGCCCCGACGCCGCTCTGCTTCTCTGCAATGGCCTCAGAGATGTCACAGTAGCTGCCTGAGGGGCACGTCTCACAGGATCCTTGGCCTATCAGAGGCTGGTGCTGGCCTGAAGGACACGGGGTCTGGGCAGGGCTGCCTGATGGACAGGAGTGGCCAGCCAGGCACTGGTTGCCAGAAGGCCGGGGCACAATGGAGCCTGCGGGACAGAACCAGCCCACGTCACAGGCCCCGTTGGGCAGGTCCCTGCCCACACCTGAGCAGTACTGGCCCGCAGTGCAAGGCAGACAGCTGCTGATGTTGTGATTGCCGTATCGATCAGTGAAAGTGCCCTCTGGGCAGGGCTGGGGGTAGCCGCTGGCTTTGGGGCAGTAGTGACCCTGGGGGCAGACATCACCAAAGACCTCTCCTACTGGGTTGGAGACGGTGGCTGAGGCGTTGCAGTAGTAACCAGCCAGGCAGGGTCCTGAGACATTGGCCAGGCCATCTGTCCCGCAGTAGTGGCCTGGCAGGCAGGCCAGCGGTGCTCCAGAGCCAGGTGGGCAGAATGTTCCACCCCTGCATTGGCCTCCTGTGTGTGCACAAGCACCAGAAATGGCATTTCAGCTTAATGATTACAGAGGACAGTCATGCAAATCAAATGATATTCACTGAACTATTGAGTTAATTTCTGCCCTAGAGATTAATCCTCGTGTAAATGATGTGTTATCTGCCAACATGTGTTTGTTTCTTATTGAACATAAACTTTTCAGTACCAAATTTGACCATGAAATGATGAATCAATGTTCACTGTGTCATTTTCACTCAAGTAAATCACCAAGCACTCTCATTTCCATCTACAAATACAACAAAACATCACACACACACACACACACACACACACACACACACACACACACACACACACACACACACACACACACACACACACAAGCACACACACACACTATTATTACTATACTATGGTGCTGCTTCGCGAACGAAGATGAGTCGATGCTGCTGTTCACGTCCACCACAGACACGTTGGTGGCTGTAGAGGCCGATGCGGGACCGGCAAGCTCGACACACACACACACATAGACATGCACACATGCGTGCACACACACACACACACACACACACACACACACACACACACACACACACACACACATTTATGCACTCATAAACACACACATGCATAACAATAGTCTTCCACAGAACAAACTACACTTTCACTAATCTCCTATGTACTTCATTCACACCAACTTGATCCCTCATTGAAACTGTAAAAAATATGTTTTTAAATCTCTGTAACAAATTTCTTCACAATCTTCACAAAAAACCCTTCCAACTTGCCAGTACCCCTGTGGGTTGGTAATGAGAATAGACCCGCCATGTCTCCCTGTGGGTTGGTAATGAGAATAGACCCGCCATGTCTCCCTGTGGGTTGGTAATGAGAATAGACCCGCCATGTCTCCCTGTGGGTTGGTAATGAGAATAGACCCGCCATGTCTCCCTGTGGGTTGGTAATGAGAATAGACCCGCCATGTCTCCCTGTGGGTTGGTAATGAGAATAGACCCGCCATGTCTCCCTGTGGGTTGGTAATGAGAATAGACCCGCCATGTCTCCCTGTGGGTTGGTAATGAGAATAGACCCGCCATGTCTCCCTGTGGGTTGGTAATGAGAATAGACCCGCCATGTCTCCCAACACAAATAACTAGGGAAATTGAGACTTGGCCTGCTCTTACTATAACCAGCTCTGGTGATTATCATGGTCAGTGGCCTCACATAGCCTACAAAGGCTGATAGGCTATAGAGCCTCCATCATTCATTCATTCATTCATTCATTCATTCATTCATTCATTCATTCATTCATTCATTCCAGCCCCAGACTCTGACCTGTGGACTGAGCAGGGCAGTCGCATTCTGATGAGGACTCGTTGCCAAGAACGGCAGGCTGGCTGGACCAGGCGCCAAGCGTGCAGTACCAGCCTCCTTCACACAAGCCTGCTGGCTCCGCCAACCCCGCCTGGGGGCAGTAGTTGCCTGGAGGACACAGCTGACACACCGAGAAGGACTGGCCGCCTGTCCCATTGTTGTAGGTCCCATTGGGACAGGGGTACTGCTGGGCAAACTCAGTGGCTGCTGGGCAGTAGTGACCTGGGATGAGATGCCAGGAGGTGTTCATGAAGTTCACAGAGAGAGGGTCAAGTTTTTCCAGTGACAAGTGTGAGAAATTGTTTCATAAGATATGCCACATGACAAATATCTCAGTTCAAAGAGAAAAGAAAGAAAGAAAAGATTGTGGTCACTAGAAAAATGAAAATTCAAAGACAGACAGATGCTGAGCACAGGGCAGTCCACCAGTGTGAATTATCATGCACACTGTCTTGGATCCATGAAGGACAGAAGTCCTGAGAAGGATTTTTTAGAAGCAAAAAAAAAAGTTAACATTTCAAGAGCTTGTGAATAAACCAAAACATGACATACCTCTTCCAATTTTCCCTTTATTTGGATCATCATGACAGAGTCCTTTTCATAATGATTTCGACTAAAGTGGTATTCCTGAAGAATGACATTTAACTCTTATCATCTACCAAACTTCCTACCTCTGTTGGGCAGATTGTGAATCTACAAAACTTCCGACCTCTGTTCATGCCTACCTGCTGGGCAGATTGTGGTGGCGTTGGCACCGGTCAGGCAGAAGTAACCAGCTGGACACTCTGTGCAGTTGACACTCTGCTCTCGGTCAGTGTATGACCCTGCAGGGCACAGCAAGGCATCACTGGAGCCTCCTGGGCAGTAGGAGCCTGGGGGGCAGGGGCCCCCTGTCAATGTGGCAGAGGGAGGTCGGGAAGTGTTGGAACCTCCAAGACAGTAGAATCCAGGGTCGCAGAGCCCCTCTGGGTACACCAGTCCTGGCAGGCTGCAGAACATTCCAGGCAGACACTGCACACATCCACTCACACTGGTCAGCCCCGTGGCATTTCCGAAGGTTCCCTCAGGACAAGGTGAGGGATCTTGGGTATGGCTTGGACAGTAATGTCCTGCAGGACAAACTCCAGCATCTCCAGTGCCACTGCCAGAGGGAGAGGGAGAGTCAGAGCCCAGCCTGCAGTAGAAGCCTGCATCGCAAGGACCTGATGGAGCTGTCAGGTTGAGGGTGCCACAGTAGAAACCACCAGTACATTGGGTGCACTGCGAGGAGTTGGCCAGCCCTGTGGCTGCACTGAATGTGCCAGCAGGACAGCTCTGCCACACGTGACCTGTGCCTTCAGGGCAGTAGTAGCCAGCAGGGCAGGCCTGAAATGTGAAATGAACTGTACAATCCTGACCTAGACTGACAGCTTCTCTCAAAAAAGCAACAGAATTTGCAGGTGTCATCAAGTCAAGTCATCTTTCAACAAGAATTTGCTTAAAAAAACCCACAACCAAATACATAGCATAGCAGCTACTAGTAGAATGCTTTAAGATTGAGAAAAATGGAGTTATCCAATTACTGCTTTTATTCTAATCTGGTTTTCAATAGTTACCCAAGTAGCAGTTTGCTGTGCTCTTGGTCTGTACCAAAGTGTAATCATTTGTAGAGTTAACTGCTTGTGGTAGGAAGAGGCAATCATGCTCATACACATTAGCTGTGCTCACTACTTGCATCAGATGTCTCTCATTTGTCATACATATGACAAAGATACATTTACTCTAATACTACCCCCACAGACTGCTGCCCTCGACTTGAGATCCCAGCTTACCTGGGGATTGGATCCTTGAGTGCAGAAGTAGCCAGGAGTGCACAGAAGGCAGGCTGCATTCAGGGTAGTGTCGGCATACGTCCCAGGCTCACAGGGGATGGGGCTGGCTGTTCCAGCAGGACAGTAGTGGCCAACAGGACATTCATTCCCAGTGGTGCCGTCAGTGGGAGTTGCGGAGCTGGCATTGCCAGCACAGTAGTAGCGCTCAGAGCAGTTGCCAGCGGTGGCGCTCATGCCGTAGTTGGGGCAGTACTGGCCTGGCTCACAGCCCTGACACTGGTCTATGGACTGCAGACCTGCTCCATGCAAGGAAATAGAGAGACAAGATGAAGTGAGGTAATGGTTTGGATAACTGACTCTAGTTCTGTGGTTTTGGAGGAGGTATGATGACCAGTACCCTTCCTCCTGAATTTATTTGATGTATGTCTCAAGAAAGATAAATCATATCACACATAGTAAAATAATCATGATAATTTGCTCTGTTATTAGTGTTTTGTGAATCAATTTAAATTTCAACTGCAAATATGCACTGTCCTCATTACAAACTGACATTTCTTTTTTTATGCCAACATTGGTATCAAGTTGAACCAATTATGACAACCATTAATGTAACGCTGCCTCTTCCTAACAAATGACATCTCTGAGTTGTGCAGAACATCTCCCCAACCCCACCCCCAAAATTATTCCAAGTTTGTGAAAATGTTGTGTACACTATACAAAGATTTGCAATGTAAGCTGTAGCCAAAGGACTCATGCACACACAAGTGAGTGTAAAGCTATATCTCTATGCCTGTACATTACATGATATTCTGTTACCATTGCTAAGTGATCTCATTCAATGTCTGAAATGTGCTGTCAGGCCTAACAATAAACCAGTTCAATTTAAATTCAAATTTTCTGTCCTCCTCTCTCTCTCTCCCTCCCTCTCTCTCTCTGTCTCCTCTCTCTCTCTCTCTCTCTCTCTCTCTCTCTCTCTCTCTCTCTCTCTCTCTCTCTCTCTCTCTCTCTCTCTCTCTCTCTCTCTCTCTCTCTGTCTCCCTCTCTCTGTCTCCATCTCTCTCTCTCTCTCTCTCTCTCTCTCTCTCTCTCTCTGTATTAAATGTATTAAATCTTTGCCTATGTTCAAAGACAAAATTCGCATTATTCTCAGGCATCATCCTATGACATAGTTTTCCACGCTTTCATCTGGCGTCTAGACAGTGGAACGGCTAAGTGTGTATTTGTGTATGTTGTCCATTCCTCACCTATATGCTTACTTCAGGCCTCCCCTGCTGAACTATCGAGGGGTTTCGGCTGATTGGGGGTGGGGGAGTAGGGGAGGGAGTGTACACCAAGAGGCTATGACCTACTTGTATGTTATTTGTTTTTAACATTTGGATGTTTAGAAAATTGGTTTTTTATGTATATGTCATTGTAGTTGATTCAAGTTCCATATTTAAAATTTGCTTCTCTGGTACACTATCTACCCATTTTTAGTATGTTTAAGAAATTGTACATGTATAATTC
Organism: Theodoxus fluviatilis; assembly: GCA_034096865.1. Taxonomy (NCBI): domain Eukaryota; kingdom Metazoa; phylum Mollusca; class Gastropoda; order Cycloneritida; family Neritidae; genus Theodoxus; species Theodoxus fluviatilis. The sequence goes on from JAWQFJ010028926.1 coordinate 109,647, forward strand.
TTGCGATAATTATAATGACTATCTCTCTCTCTCTCTCTCTCTCTCTCTCTCTCTCTCTCTCTCTCTCTCTCTCTCTCTCTCTCTCTCCTCTCTCTCTCTCTCTCTCCTCCCTCCCTCCCTCCCTCCCTCCCTCTCCCCCACCCTCTCCCCAACCCTCTCTATCCAACCCACCAACCTTCTTCCCTTCCTCCCCCTTTCCCCAGCTACCCCCCCCCCCACCTTCTTCCCTTCCTCCCCCTTTCCCCAGCTACCCCCCCCTCTCTCTCTCTCTCTCTCTCTCTCTCTCTCTCTCTCTCTCTCTCTCTCTCTCTCTCTCTCTCTCACCACATTTGAATATTTTGCCTCAAGGGCTGAATGTAAGAAAGGCACTACTGCCTAATTCACTACCCTTGTAAAATAAAGTTCGTTCGTTCGTTCGTTCGTTCGTTCTCTCTCTCTCTCTCTCTCTCTCCACAGCATCACTGACCTGTGGTGGGGTTGTACGTTCCAGGAGGGCAGGGAGTGGAGGCGTTGAACCCAGCAGGGCAGTAGGCTCCAGTGTCACAGATGTTGCCAGTCACTCCATCCAAGGGTATGGGGGTGGAGGCCCCCTGGGTGCAGTAGAAGCCAGGGTAGCAGGGGCCTGTGGGAGCAGCAAGGCCAGGCTGACCACAGTACTGACCAGGAGGGCAGGCGGAGCATTCCACCTCTCCTGCCAACAGCTGGCGGTCAGAGTAGGTGCCATTGGGGCAAGGGAACTCTGTGGCAAAGCGGGTGTTGTTGGGACAGAAGTGGCCCATGGGGCAGGGCTGGGGGTTCTGTACACCGTGGGCACAGAAAGTGTCGTTCTGCACTGTTCCATCACAGTAGTAGCTGGCAGGGCAGTCTCGACAGTTGGCCTGGAAGGAGAGGTAAACAGGAGGACTGTTGAGACTGTCTACTTAATCTAAAAGTAAAGGTGTTGCTTTCAGAAAGCAACATTTTACCCATATCTGGGTCTCAAACTGATGTACACTTTGCCCTTGGATCATTGGGCCATTTGAGTGATCCTTTACCGGTATATGATAACAAGATATAGTGACAGACAAGTAGGACATCCCTAACATCCATTTTACAGGGGAAGCTAGGAGTTATTTTGAAAGCTTACCAGACCTACTGCCAAGGGATTACATCAAATAAAGCTACAAAAGTGTACAAGAAGGAACATAAAGATAACTGTTTTAATGATGCGTTGTTCTGAAGGGGCACTAAACACAGGCACCTAGAGAAACTGCACTGTGGGAAATAGGCTTTCCAGCACATTCACTCAGGAAACAGAAATATGTTCACTTGTCAAGTTGAAATATCTCAGTACCATATCCCTCAGAGCTGCTTGTAAGAAAACCTATGGCTTCTTTGGTTTAAGAGTGAATACAATTTTTACCTTTTTTTAATCATTCATATTACTACTAGCCGCTTTGCGGCCAGGCAATGCGCAAAGCGTAAAAGCCACATACCAAGCCAAATTCTTCAGCCGCCATTTTGTTTATCTCATTACGTAACCATAACCAAAAATGTGTTCACAGATCTTTCTCATTTGACTTTACCTACACATACACCAAATTTCGGTCAAATCGGAGCACTTTGAGTTTTCGGCGGCCATCTTGTTTGTGCCCACTTCCGGTTACCATGGCGACACCTTTTTTTTAACCCCACCATGACCTGACCCTGGCCCACATCTAACCCCATTCCAAGTTTTAAGTCGATGGGAACTCCTGTGTCTCAGGCGGCTTCGCCGCCTTCGACACAGTCGTCCATTGTTTACTCAGCCGCCATTTTGTTTTTCTCGTGACGTAACCATGGTAACCAAAATTTGTTCACAGATCTTCATCATCTGACTTGACCTACCCACACACCAAATTTCGGTCAAATCGGAGCACTTTGAGTTTTCGGCGGCCATCTTGTTTGTGCCCACTTCCGGTTACCATGGCAACACCATTTTTTTAACCCCACCATGACCTGACCCCGGCCCACATCTAACCCCATACCAAGTTTTAAGTCGATGGAAACTCCTGTGTCTCAGGCGGCTTCGCCGCCTTCGACACAGTCGTCCATTGTTTACTCTGCCGCCATTTTGTTTTTCTCGTGACGTAACGATGGTAACCGAAAAATGTGTTCACAGATCTTCATCATCTGACTTTACCAACCCACACACCAAATTTCGGTCAAATCGGAGCACTTTGAGTTTTCGGTGGCCATCTTGTTTGTGCCCACTTCCGGTTAGCATGGCAACGCCATTTTTTAAAACCCCACCATGACCTGACCCTGGCCCACATCTAACCCCATTCCAAATTTTACGTCGATGGGAACTCCTGTGTCTCAGGCGGCTTCGCCGCCTTCGACACGGTCGTCCATTGTTTCATCAGCCGCCTTTTTGTTTTTCTCGTGACGTAACCATGGTAACCAAATAATTTGTTCACAGATCTTCATCATCTGAATTAACCTACCCACACACCAAATTTCGGTCAAATCGGAGCACTTTGAGTTTTCAGCGGCCATCTTGTTTGTGCCCACTTTCGGTTACCATGGCAACACCATTTTTTTAACCCCACGTTGACCTGACCCCGGTCCACACCTAAGCCCATACCAAGTTTCAAGTTGATCGGAATAAAACTGTGGAAACGTATGAGTGTCACACACACACACACAGACAGACACAGACACACAGACACACAGCGAAAATATATTTTTTCACGTGTTACTCCTCTCTTAAACATTCTCTCACACATTCTACAAGTATTCCTTCAAACAAATCAAAAAATGCCCCAGCATGCAGACCACCACAAGGCAGACTGACTGGATCCCAGGTAAGCAGGGATAAAACACCTGGGCAAGGAGGGACACACACCTGGGCAAGGGGGGACACACACCTGGGCAAGGAGGGACACACACCTGGGCAAGGGGGGACACACACCTGGGCAAGGGGGGACACACACCTGGGCAAGGGGGGACACACACCTGGGCAAGGGGGGACACACACCTGGGCAAGGAGGGACACACACCTGGGCAAGGGGGGACACACACCTGGGCAAGGGGGGACACACACCTGGGCAAGGGGGGACACACACCTGGGCAAGGGGGGACACACACCTGGGCAAGGGGGGACACACACCTGGGCAAGGGGGGACACACACCTGGGCAAGGGGGACACACACCTGGGCAAGGGGGGACACACACCTGGGCAAGGGGGGACACACACCTGGGCAAGGGGGGACACACACCTGGGCAAGGGGGGACACACACCTGGGCAAGGGGGGACACACACCTGGGCAAGGGGGGACACACACCTGGGCAAAGGGACACACACCTGGGCAAGGGGGGACACACACCTGGGCAAGGGGGGACACACACCTGGGCAAGGGGGGACACATACCTGGGCAAGGGGGGACACACACCTGGGCAAGGGGGGACACACACCTGGGCAAGGGGGGACACACACCTGGGCAAGGGGGACACACACCTGGGCAAGGGGGGACACACACCTGGGCAAGGGGGGACACACACCTGGGCAAGGGGGGACACACACCTGGGCAAGGGGGGACACACACCTGGGCAAGGAGGGACACACACCTGGGCAAGGGGGGACACACACCTGGGCAAGGAGGGACACACACCTGGGCAAGGGGGGACACACACCTGGGCAAGGGGGGACACACACCTGGGCAAGGGGGGACACACACCTGGGCAAGGAGGGATACCCACCTGGGCAAGGGGGGACACACACCTGGGCAAGGGGGGACACACACCTGGGCATGGAGGGACACACACCTGGGCACGGGGGGACACACACCTGGGCAAGGGGGGACATACGGCTGGGCAAGGAGGGACACACACCTGGGCAAGGGGGGACACACACCTGGGCAAGGGGGGACACACACCTGGGCAAGGGGGGACACACACCTGGGCAAGGAGGGACACACACCTGGGCAAGGGGGGACACACACCTGGGCAAGGGGGGACACACACCTGGGCAAGGGGACACACACCCGGGAAAGGGGGGGACACATACCTGGGAAAGGAGGGACACACCTGGGCAAGGGGGGACACACACCTGGGCAAGGGGGGACACACCTGGGCAAGCCTTGGACACACACCTGGGCAAGGGGGGACACACACCTGGGAAAGGAGGGACACACACCTGGGCAAGGGGGGTGTGACGTACCCTCCACTTTAATTTGCTCAATTTGTAAATTCTTCTTTCGTCTCTTGGTCTAGGGGTATACGTGGAGGGGGTCAACTATATAATTCGTTCTCTCCCACTCTCTCACTGTTCACATAACATGACACAGTGTTCAATAATGATTTTCTTTAATGAACTAGATCATGACACGAGAATGCTATAAAAACAAAATGGATTAAACAATCAATTAGGCTGGTCAACCTACATCATCTTTGACTGAATGTAGAGGAAAGCTTCCTCTGAAATGACAACAGACTGGGTTTCAAGAGTACTTACTATAAGCGAGTCTTTTTCACGCTGACGTGCGACGCTATTTCGGGAGTGCGTCACAGATGAAATTTCATTCACATCATTCTGGTCGCACAGACCATCACACACAATCTCTCTCACAAAGGCTAATCCTTAGAGAGAGATTAAAACAGGCCATAAACGTGATGTGTATTCCACACACAACACGACACAGCACCACCTCTTGGGTGGAGATAGATTTTCACGCTTGACACTCAGCCTAGCGTTTCGCGTAGACTGAGGGAGATTCTCCATACGATGAATACTGGGGATTCAGTGAGGATCGTTCCTTCCTCCTGAAGATGGACTCTGGTCTTCAAGCAGAGGACTTTGCAGGGGTTCTTCCAAACGTGACTCGACTGCCACGCGTGATCGATGAGCATCGATTTGATCTGGCCTCGTAGTACAGCAGGCTGTGCGCGCGCGCACATGGAGATACGGTTCTTAGTTCAGGATTTTCAATGGAGATTCTTTTACGTGTCCCTTTTCAACACGGAGTGGCTAATCTTCACACTTAGACTTCACGTCTTTCCGGCTCGCAAGCCTTAGCGCACACTGAATTTTACTCGCTCGTGCATCGTGTACATGAACCACAACAAAACTCACACGTGACCGGCCTCAACCAATCATATCGTCAGGAATAGCGTTGTTGTCCTAGTTACGTTGAAATGGTCGTTGAGGCTGATTGCGCCAAACGTTGGGTTTTAAAACCTAGACATAACCCAGACAGAGAGTTCACACAAGGTTAGACTGGCAATTCCTATCAGACATTGTCGTTTAAACAGTATGGGAAATAGGCCTAGTCGACTTGACGCCAGACATGAGTCACGATCGACTCATCACGTACCGTCTGCCCTGCTAACGGCTTTAACTGCTCAACGCCAACTTGCGTTTTCAAAAACGCATAGAGAATATAACACAAGGTAGACATTTCACACATAAGAATTGAAGAAATTTAAACTAATTTCTATGTTTTCTTGACATACTTACCAGTAGACAAACCAGTGATATATGACCCTTTGACCTCGAAAAAGAATTAGCATAATTATTACCCACACGTGCTAGCCTGCATCGGCCAATCCGATTGCCTAAACCCAGCAGACAGGCCGAGGCAAGGGAGGTAACTCCTGAATGCCTCGCGCCTGCCTGTATATAAGGCTGCAGGAAGCACGTTCTCCTCACTTTTGACAATGCTGAGAAAACCCGAGCAAATGCACAAACGGGGAGGTGGGTGGGACAATAATTTGTCTACTGGTAAGTATGTCAAGAAAACATAGAAATTAGTTTAAATTTCTTCAAGTTTTCATTCCATACTGACCAGTAGACAAACCAGTGATATGATTGCCCAGCAATGGGTGGTGGGTTGTGCATAACACCTGACCCAACAGAAAAACCACTCACCATCAAACACGAAGAGCCGAACCCGCAACCACCAACTTGTTGATGCCAAAAGTGTCGTTGACACGACGAACTCTAACATCACGCAGGTAATGGCGCGTGAAAACACCGTCACTGCGCCAGAAGGCCGCCCTCATAATGTGAGCCAAGGAGACATTCTTGGCAAACGCAACAGAGGTGGCAACCTTGCGGAGTTCATGAGTCCGAGAGGCACCAGCAGGAGGATCAAGCAACGCATTCTTGTACGCATCCGTAATCAAACAGCGTATCCAGCAAGAAATGGACGTTTTTGACACCTCGGCGTGACTATGTTTAAGGGGCAGAAACAGTCTCCGTTTCCGTAGACGACGAGACTGAGTTCGAGCCAGGTAACATTTGAGTGCACGCACCGGACAGTTCACACAGTCAGCTTCACCAGGATCGAGAATGGAAGCGAGACTCTTAATCTCGATGCTCTGGCAGTCGGACAGAGAATCCTGATTTTTACAACGAAACTCCGGCAGAAACGAAAGAATGCACGATTCGTCCCCCCCAGTGAATTCAACATCCGCCGGTAAACCGCTCAGCGCGTGGATCTCCCTGATCCGACGCGCACAAGCGAGCATCACCAAAAAGACAGTCTTTTGAGTGAGACGCTTCAAAGAAGAAGCGTCGATTGGTTCGAACTCCGAACCAGCGAGAAAACGCAGAACTACAAAAACATCCCACAGAGGAGGAGAAATCTGCCGACGTGGAAACTCATTCCGAATACCGTCCAACACCTGCTTGACAGTAGGATCGTTTGACAAAAAGGAAACATCAACCCCCCGAGTAGCCTTGATAGTATTCGTCACTGCCGAACGATAGTTGCAGAGTGAGGCAAAAGATAGAGCTCGAGAACGAAACAAATGGGAAAGAAAATCAGCCAAATGACACGCAGAAGGACACAGTGGATCAATTGGGCGACGACGCGTCTGACAAAACCGTACCCAAACTGACCACTTAGCGTTATAATTCCGGTTCGTGCTCTCCCGGCGATGCCTTAGAGCAAGAGAAACCGACCCGCGGGAGATGCCACGTTGCCTCAACCCGTAAGCAATCGTCGCCACACGATCAGTCGCCTCAACACCGAGGCAGAACCGAGAAGAACCGACCGAGGACGCCTCAGAAACTGCACTACTCGCACCAGAAAGCACCGCGGGAGATCGAAGATCCCCCGTACCACCCGCGACCCTGTCGCGAGAGACAGGCTCCACCAAAGAAACTGAAACCTGAGGAGACAACGAAGGCATCAGACACAGACCCCCGGGACAGTCGCATGCGCCTGTCGGAGGGCTGAGGACAACCCCAAAAAGAGAGGGTGGGGCAACAATCCCTCCCAAGAGAACCCCCGACCCCTGCTTGTCTGTTAACCCTCCCGACCTACCCACAGCATAGCCCTGTCTGCGTGGGTGACGCTGAGACAAGGGCCATGAACGAGGCAGCGGAAGGGCACTACCGAAAGTACCCCGGCTGACGAGAAGAGGAGGGGTAAAAACCCCTACCCCTACCCCCTCCCCGAAAACCGGAACCACGACCCCGGGGGGCTGTGGGACGGGGTGGCTGAACACGAGCGCTACCCGCTGGAAGGGAATGCGGAAGCGAGCCGGCACCCCTACCCCCCCCAGACTGACCCGCCTGAGCCGGAGGCGCTACAGCAGCCTGCGCCTGCCCCTCCGAAGGAGGAACCGGCCCTTTCCGCGGAAAACGCTTAGGGCGTTTGCGCCCACTCGGCCCCGGAGCAAGAGGAGCAGCAGGCGTGCGATCCAGAGTCGCAAAAGCCACAGCCCTATCCCTGGCCTCGGCCACCCTGCACCGTAGACACTCCTCGAGTCGGTCCGAAGGAAACATTGCATGCGACACTAGGGATAGGGAGCGCAACTGCCGAAGCTCTGCATCCCGAAACGCGGTCTCCGACAGCACGCGATCCCTCGCCATACCCGCCAGTTGACCTCGCACATGAAGTGCCAGAGACGCCAAGAGTGAGTAAGTGTGATCTAATGCGTAGATCACACTTCCCACCGCCTCCTGATCGACCTCATGCGGAGGGAGCAACTGAAACGGGCCAGAGCCTCCCTCGTGACGGACGGCAATGGAAGGGGTCAAGGTGGCCAGCAGAGAACCTAGCATGGCGCAGCCCTTGACACACTCAGACGATGCCCTCTCCAGCTGAGCAAAGGACCGGGAATCAAAGATGACCGCCGGAACCTTGTTCACCACCCCGCGCGCGTCGCTCGCCGCCGCCAGGAGCGACAGGTCGCGCGGCGCGGGATGGGATACAGCCTGAAAAGGAAGACGCTCGTCCGGCAACGACAAAAGCCAAGGCACCTCCGCAGCCCGAAACAAGTTCGGGGTAGAGACTGAACCCGACCACGGAAAAGAATCCGCCAGCTCCGAGACGTCGTCAGGAACCTTGCCCATGCAGAACTTAGACAGCCCAGAGCGTAAGGAACAATCCATCACCGATGCCCGGGCCGACATATCCGCCGAAAACAACAGTTCCGGCACTAGCACCGGAGGACCGGTCTCCATAAATCCCTCCAAGCGGGATTGCGAAGAAGCAAACGAGGAAGGGAGAGCCCGCTGCGCCACATCCGACGTACAGTTTGCCATGGAAGCAAACACCGACTGGCGATGCGAGCGCAGCAGGTCTAAAGCCGATTTCCCCAGTCCCGCAGGGCCTGGAGAATCGTCTTGCACCTTCAGCTCACCAGCCGAGCCAAGCGGTCCCTCACAGAGATCGTCCCCAAACAGAGAGCGATAGGAACATTGGTCGGCCGACTCAACGTCCCACCCCTCTTCCATAGCCGCATTGGCACCACTGTCCGAAAACCGAGTATGCCAACTAGCCGGGCGCTGCTCCGGTCGTTCAAGACTTGCCTCCCTGCCGGGAGAAACACAGTCGACGACTACGGAGTCAGAAGAAAAAAGACTCACGCCGGCGCCGCCCCGTCCTGCTCACCCTTCCGGGAGAGCGGGGCCGGGGCACAAGAGATTGCACCGAAAAAGGAGGCGCGTGCTGACCGCCCCAAACAGCATCTGCTGAATGACCGGTAGCATGCCGTGGCCCCACCGCAGAGCCCGACCTTGCGGGAGCGTGATGAGAGTGCCGCTCCGCCCTGTTCGACCTGATGGGAGCGCCGGAGCGGGGCACATGGGAGTGCACGGGAAGTTGGGCAAGGTGCTCACCGGACCAAGCAGTGTCTGCTGATTGGCCGGGAGGTACGCTCTGCCGTGGTCTGACCGCAGTGCTCACCCTGTAGGGAGCGCGGGACCGCCTTCCGTCACAGGCAGGAAGGTGGGCAAGGTGCTCACCTGACCAAGCAGTGTCTGCTGACTGGCCGGGAGGTACGCTCTGCCGTGGTCTGACCGCAGTGCTCGACCCGTGGGGAGCGCGGGACCGCCTTCCGTCACAGGCAGGAAGGTGGGCAAGGTGCTCACCGGACCAAGCAGTGTCTGCTGATTGGCCGGGAGGTACGCTCTGCCGTGGTCTGACCGCAGTGCTCGATCCGTGGGGAGCGCGGGACCGCCTTCCGTCACAGGCAGGAAGGTGGGCAAGGTGCTCACCGGACCAAGCAGTGTCTGCTGATTGGCCGGGAGGTACGCTCTGCCGTGGTCTGACCGCAGTGCTCGACCCGTGGGGAGCGCGGGACCGCCTTCCGTCAGAATGCCGCATCGCGTCACTATCCAAAGACGCGGTAACTGGCCACCACTGACCGCCTGATACGTACCAGTCCGAGCCAACCTGCTCGCATCCCTGCTCAGGAGCAAGGGGACAGGAACCACAATTCCGGCCAAGGAAATCCGCAGCCTGACCAGGCTGGCCCGACACTCTGGATGCGTGACGTGGAGGACTGAAACCAAAACACAGCTCGCGGTCTGACCGACGAGAAACAACCGAGCCAGCGGGAGAGGAGATATCAGAATACTCCTGTTCCACTGACACGGGGGAGACAAAGCCAGGGGAGGGGGGCCGAGAGCCGAAAAACCCCGAGGGCTCACTCCCACCCACAGAGAAAGCAACCGCCGGCTCCGTCACAGTGGCGACCGTCGCAATAGACTGCGTGGTGGAAACCGCAACATCCACATGCGAAAACGGAACTTCCGCCTCTCTGCCTGCCGACACAGGCACAGACGCGGAAGCACGCGAAGTAGACCCACGCCTGGAGGACGAAGCAGAAGGAAGGGTAGACGCGCGCGTTCGTAAAGAGCGCGTCGTCCCCCCTGCCCCCGACCTCGCTGCCCCAGTTGAGTCGACTGCAATATCCCGCACGCTAGTAACACGACACGCGTGGGGAAAATCCGCCATGACAGGCAGCCGGTGACTTATACAGCACCGACGCCGAGAAAAGCGAACACACAGCCACAAACCAACGCAAAGACAAGCGAAGCCAGAACATTCGCAAGTCGACGCTCGCCTGAAAAAAGGCACAACACGCCAACGCAACAGAACAGGGCGCGTGCACTCAAATGGACCAGGCGAACCAAATAATTTCAAAACGTAAACACACAAGCGCCAAACAGACGCCAAACAGCGGCGCACCGCAATACTTCCCTCAGGAGACAAGCTCCCAGCGAAGAAACAGCTAACTCCTTAAGTCACACAACGTAACCCCGAGGTAATCCCAGTAGCAGATAGTACCAGCGAAACGTACAGTTTCGAAAATTGTCAAAAGTGAGGAGAACGTGCTTCCTGCAGCCTTATATACAGGCAGGCGCGAGGCATTCAGGAGTTACCTCCCTTGCCTCGGCCTGTCTGCTGGGTTTAGGCAATCGGATTGGCCGATGCAGGCTAGCACGTGTGGGTAATAATTATGCTAATTCTTTTTCGAGGTCAAAGGGTCATATATCACTGGTTTGTCTACTGGTCAGTATGGAATGAAAACTTATAATTTAGGGGTAGATCCGTCACTGGGGGACACACACCTGGGCAAAGGGACACACACCTGGGCAAGCGGGGACACACACCTGGGCAAGGGGGGACACACACCTGGGCAAGGGGGGACACACACCTGGGCAAGTGGGGACACACACCTGGGCAAGGGGGGACACACACCTGGGCAAGGGGGGACACACACCTGGGCAAGGGGGGACACACACCTGGGCTAGGAGGGACACACACCTGGGCAAGGGGGGACACACACCTGGGCAAGGGGGGACACACACCTGGGCAAAGAGGTCCTGGTAGGAGCCAGAGGGGCAGGCCAGCTGGTCAGGGCTGCCTGCAGGACAGTAGTGGCCAGGGGAGCATGGGTAGTCAATAGGGCTACTGGAGTTTTGGCCTCCAGGACAGTAGTAGCCTGCAGAGCACAGCCTCGTTGGTGCAGCCAGTCCATTTCCATCACAGTAGGAACCTGGAGAAGGACACAGAGAAATGGCATGAAGAGGAAAAAAAAATAAAATGTTCTTGTGCCATTCTAAATACTTTTTTGCTGACAAAATTGTTGTGAAATCTAAGTATGACAAACACAATTCAAGGTTACTGAAATCTTTTGTGATTAGTGAAGTTTTTTTAAATAAATGGAATGTCTCAAACTTACTCTTTGAAAAATCACTAGTAAAGGTATAGGTAGAGGTGTTGTCATATATAGAAACTTTTCATTTGTACCTGGATTTCATACCACTCTACGCTTTATTTGTCGCAATATTACTCCCAACAAGAGCTTGAAGAAGAGTGGAAAGAACAATCAACTTTGCACCATTTGCCCAGATCTGTCTCCACCATCCATCCTGGCAAGGCCTACCTGTGCCAACAGCAAACACCCTGTAGAGTCTGCCAGGCCTACCTGTGCCAACAGCAAACACCCTTGTAGAGTCTGCCAGGCCTACCTGTGCCAACAGCAAACACCCTTGTAGAGTCTGCCAGGCCTACCTGTGCCAACAGCAAACACCTTGTAGAGTCTGCCAGGCCTACCTGGAGTGCATGCGGAGCAGTCCCCGAGCTGCTGGTTGCCCAGGTCACTGCTGAAGGTGCCAGGAGGGCAGGCATTGGGGGTGCCAGTGTTGGCGGGACAGTAGTGCCCGGCAGGACAGGTGTTGCCCGTCGAGTTGTCTGTGGGGTCAGGACGGGAGGCGCCGAGCGTGCAGAAGTATCCCGCAGCACAGGGACCAGCCACAGTGCCAAGACCCGCAATGTTACAGTAGGAGCCTGCAAGGGAACAAGGAATGAATGAACGAGTGAATGATTGAACAAATGAAAAACCTCTTTAGGCTATGTGAGGCCACTGACTACAAAATCACTAGAGCTGGTTAGAATAGCAAGTGTTGTGACCATCTACTTTTCACCGTCAATGTTAGATATGGCATTAAGCGTTTGATAGGGCTGGTTCCAAGCTCAGGGATGGGGGTCGAGCGATAAGCCAGGAGTACAGGAAACATTTCTTGTTGCTTCAGTATGTCTTTTGCTGTTCCAACCGCTCGCTCCGCTGCACCATTTGCCTGTGGCTAATAGGGGCTAGTTGTCGCAGAGATAAAGTTCCTGTTAGAAGTGATCTGCTCATCTGAGTGCCATCTGCCTTGCAACAAGCATACTTGCATGTACACACACACACACACACACACACACACACACACACACACACACACACACACACAAAGAAGCACCACGTATCCACACAAAAAACAACCACCCTGATCTCACCTGGGGAGCAGGACTGGGGTTCGCTGGATCCTGCAGGGCAGAAATAGCCCGGCTGGCACTGGCCTCCAGTGATGTTGGCAGGGCAGTAGCAGGATGGGGCAGAGTAGTTACCCATCTCCGTGGGGCGGTCTGACCACGCCCCTCTCACGCAGTACCAGCCCGCAGCGCATGGCCCCGTGGGCACTGCCAGGCCAGCAGACCCACAGTAGCTGCCTGGTTCACACGGCATGCAGCCACTCTCACTCTGCTGACCCGTGGCATTGTTGAAGGTGCCTGGTGCGCAGGGGAACTGGTAGGGTTGGGCAGTTCCTTTGGGACAGTAGTGTCCCATTGGACAAGGGGATGCAGCATAGGCAGTGGAGTTTTCAAGACAGTAGTGGCCGGCAGGACATGGCACGCAGGAAGCAAGGCCAGTGCTGGGGCCATATGTACCAGCAGGACAGCCCAGAGGGTAGGATGTCCCATTTGGACAGTAGTGACCGGCAGGGCATGGGCCTCCCGTGGAGTTCAGCACTGGGTTGTTGGGCACCTGTGGAAAGTATGCAGTGATTAAAGAATTTGATCTGTTTCCAAACCTTCTCATGAAACAGATTTTCCATAAGCAGTGGATCAGTTCAGTTTCATGCCACAACTTTTCTACAAGTTCAATTTTTTTTTTCTTCCTGCCTCCCCTTCTTTTCCTTTTCAACAGTACCACAGTTAATTTTAATTTCATTTCTCATTTACCAGACTTGATTTGTTTTCCTTAGCACCATAAATGTCCTTACTCTCTCTCTCTCTCTCTCTCCCTCCCTCCCTCCCTCCCTCCCTCCCTCCCTCCCTCCCTCCCTCCCTCCCTCCCTCCCTCCCTCCCTCCCTCTCTCTCTCTCTCTCTCTCTCTCTCTCTCTCTCTCTCTCTCTCTCTCTCTCTCTCTCTCTCTCTCTCTCTCTCTCTCTCTCTCTCTCTCTCTCTCTCTCTCTCTCTCTCTCTCTCTCTCTCTGTCAGAGGCTTTCTTGCACCATCTTGTCATTAGTCTCTCATGCTCCAACTGTAGCATCCCTTCTTCCTCTTTTTAACTTTTCATCTTGTCTGCCAAATTCTTACCTGTGCTCCCTGGAGGCAGTAGAATCCTGCCCAGCAGTCACCTGAAGGCTCTGACAGCCCTTCTGCTCCACAGTATTTGCCATAGGAACAGGGCAGACAGCCTCCCAGGGCTACGGCTTTGGTGATGTTGTTGAAAGTGCCCCGGGGGCAGGGGGTGGGGGTGATGGTGGTCCCCTGGCAGTAGTGGCCTGTGGGGCAGGGACCCGCCACCCCTGTGGAGGACACATCTGGGGTGGGGGTGTCGGCACCCGAAGTGCAATAGTACCCAGCCTGGCAGGAGCCTGTGATGGCGGTGGCATTGGCAATGGAGCAGTAGTAGCCACCGTCACACTGCGTGCAGTTGTCTGCTGAGGGCAGCCCTGTTGCAGTGCTGTAGGTGCCTGCAGGACAGCCTTGCCACACCACGCCTGTGTGGAAAGAGGAGTGCAAGAGGCTTGTAAGAGGCTCAGCATCAATCATTGTTGCCAAAATGGGAAAACTATGTTCAACTCGTGTAACTGAGGTGGACAAAAGGCAGGGTAAATCATTTCTAAAACAAAAGCTAATAAAATGCCCCTTCTTCACAAACGCGTTGCCATCAAAAACAGAAAAAAGAAGTTAAAAAAGAATATGTCATTGGATCAAATCCAACCCACCCTCTTCTTTCCTAACCCAATCCAAACTCATCTAATCTTCATAATAAACTCAAACACTCTGTAATACTAAGGGACACAAAGACATCACTATGACAACCAGACAGACAAGAAGGGCAAAGCCCATACGACTCACATGCTTGACCTTGACCTTTATATGACCTTGACCTTCAGGTGACCTTCAAGGTCAAGGTCAAACAACTAAACCTACCAATGACATCATACACAAAGAAATGCTTTACACATTTTTCCTACCAAAATACATGTGACCTTGACCCAAGGTCAAGGTCATCCAAGGTCATGCAACACAAAGCTGTTAATTCAAGACATAGGAAGCACAATGGTGCTTATTGGCACTTTCTACCATGAGATATAGTCACTTTTAGTGGTTCACTACCCCATTTTGGTCACATTTCATAAGGGTCAAAGTGACCTTGATGATATGTGAACAAATGTGTCTCATGATGAAAGTATAACATGTGCCCCACATAATTATTAAGTTTGAAACAGTTATCTTCCATAGTTCAGGGTCAAGGTCACTTCAAAATATGTATACAATCCAACTTTGAAGAGCTCCTGTGACCTTGACCTTGAAGCAAGGTCAACCAAACTGGTATCAAAAGATAGGGCTTGCTTTGACCTATATACCACTTGTAGCTAAGGTCGCCATTCTCAATAACGTGGGAGAAAATTGGGAAAATGTGAAAAATGACTGTTTTTGAGACCACATTTATGGCTCCTGTGACCTTGACCTTGAAGCAAGGTCAAGTCACTATGTATGTTTTTTGAGGCCTTGTCATCATACACCATCATGCCACATTTGGTGTTGATAGACTTAATAGTCTCTGAGAAAAATCCAACGTTTAAGTTTTTTACGGACGCCCGCCCGCCCGGACGGACGGACGGACGCCCGGACGGACGGACGACACAGCTCAGTACATAGACTCACTTTTGCCTCGCATGGGAGTCAAAAATTATCCTCACCTGTTCCCTCGGGACAGAAGAAGCCAGGTGGACAGAGCTGGGGCACATCTCCCACTGTGCAGTAGTAGCCCGGGGGGCAGGCAAGGCAGACGTCCGCCCCAGTGGTGTTCATGTAGGTGCCATGGGCACAGGGTATGGGCACTGCCGTGCCCTCAGGGCAGTAGTGTCCCACTGTGCAGGGGTCTCCTGTAGCCCCTCCATCATTAGGGGTGGAGGTGACTGCCCCCCGGCTGCAGTAGTAGCGGGGGGCACAAGGCCCCGAGGGCTGGGTGAGGCCCACGGCATTGCAGTAGCTGCCTCCACTACAGGCCATGCACTCGCCCGACACCCCCAGGCCTGTGGAGTTGGACCAGGTACTCCGGGGGCAGGGTTCAGGCACTGTGGTTCCCCTTGGACAGTAGCTGCCCTCGGGACACCAACTGCCCATGATGTTGTCTGTAGGTGTGAGAGTGGAGCTTCCATTGAAGCACCAGTACCTTGCTAAGCACAGGCCTGCAAGGAATACAGAGATGATGCAGTGATGGAGAGATCTGCATTGAGGCCGAGCACTATGGAATATCACTGCTCACTGCATACTACCTACATCACTGTCAATCACTTCTTTGTAAGTTTCTGATTCCCTGAAAAACATAAATAATTATGGGCTACTTAGAAAAACTTTGTTAAATTCAGCTGGTGAGGCAGACCCAATGTACTACAAGTGTGTAACATGCAATAATACACTGCAATCAGAGCTAGACACGTTAAATGCACCTTTAGCATTATCCTTTCTATACAGATAAAGCCACACTGCAAAATGTTGGTATTCATTATAAACAATTTAGTCCAAACGAAAATGAACATTAGTGTGAACATTCTTTTCTTACAAATACAAACAACCAACCATTTTACTGATATAAAAATCTGTGTGATCTAAGGTAATTGTAAATATGCTCGTTTCTGCTCAATATGCACAAAACCATAGAAGGCAACAGGAGCAGGCGACCTTCTCACCTGTGTAGTTGGTGAGTCCAGGAGTGGCACAGTAGGTGCCCGTGTCACACGGCGTGCACTGGTCCACGCTCTCAAGCTGCGTGGAGGGGTTGTAGGTGCCGGCAGGGCAGGGGTGCTGGTTGAGCCACTGTGTCCCATTGGGACAGTAGTGGCCAGTGGGACAGGTGTAGGGCAGGTAGGATGTCAGGTTGTCCCCCACATTGCAGTAGTAGCCTGCAACGGCACATGGCATGTCCTGTCAGCTTCTCTCTGGTCCTTTAGTGAATACACATTTTGATGATAATAGTGATAATGATCTTTACTTTGTCCTCAGAAGGAATTCCGATTTGGGGAATTTCACCCCCGGTCACTACTGTGCAGTGCCTAATAACCTGTTCAACTCCTCAGTAGAAGAGGCAGTGCGGGTGAGCACCTTGCCCAAGGATGCGATTTTAGGATCCGCGCAGCTTTGAGCACTGCACTGCACCTGCCTTCAACCACTGGCAATTAACTCCATGAGTACATCTGTGTTTGAGCTTACTGGGAAATTTCATGTTCAAGCAATCTGGTCACATTTCTCTGAGGTATTAATAAAAGTGAAATTTCAAATGCAAGGCACAGAGTTGGTGGGATCACCAATTGCTCACCAAAGGTTCAAGTTAATTAATACACACTGCACCATTCATAATGAGAAATTATAGGGTTAAATGCGCTTCTGTAACACTTGGAATCTCACTTCACACTGGAAACAATGTGTATAATTTACACTAAATTGGGAAGTCTTAGAAAATCTTACAAACATGCTTCATGCAGAAGACATATCCATACAGAAGGCCTTTACAGTCATATCACGCACTATAAAGATCCTGACGCTCATGTCCTTGACGGGTGGGTGTCGGCCACAGTAAAAACACCCAGCACGCACAATTTCTCCTTTGTGGAAAACAGTGTGCCAGCGCCCTTGGCAGCAGGACACTGGTCTCATTGACTTGAGACACTACACAATGAGAGGCAGCCTCGACATCGGCTGAAGCGCTTTGAGTCTCACTGAGTGGGAGTATCGCGCGGTATAAGAGTGATTTATAATAATAATATATCAACCAACCAACCAACCAACCAACCAACCAGATAAAAGTAAGGAATAAAAGGCCAACATATGATCAATGCACCACTTACAGAGGTGTGCTGTATCAATACATCACCATGTAGAGACACACATAACAGTTCAGCAACATCTGGCCGATGGCCATAGACTACTGGACACTGGTACTGACCAGCAGGGCAGGTCTTGCACAAGGGTTGGGCCTCCTGGTCCTGGTAAGTGCCCGATGGACAGTGGACCTTAACCGCGCTGCCCACAGGACAGTAGTGACCAGCAGGGCAGGGGAAGGCTGTGCTGTTCACCTGGCTTGCAGGGCAGTAGTAGCCTGGAAGGTGAGCCACAAAGACCCTGAGCAGTTGGTCAGGGACAAAACAGGTCTAGACAGAGATAGCCTGCAATCATAATGAGGCTGGTGTGAACATACTCCAGAGGATGAAAATGTGTCTATTGAGGTGATAGTGTGATGCACTGGGGAACAGCCAAAAGTGTGATGAAAACAGACAACATTCTCATAAACAGCGTTCCATCCAGTAAGAAGACAATTCAATCTTCTGTGACACAGGGGGTTTCAAGTAAATCATCACTCAATAACTCTGATGTGCAATTCAAGCACACACAAATTGATAGTTGATACATGTAGGCAGCTATGATTATATTTTCAGACAACATGTACACACATAGCAAAGTAAAGCTGTCTAAAATATTTGAAGGACATATCAAATATAATTTACATTTGCTTTTCAGACCCCATGCTCTACTGTTTCTCTGTTTCATATGCTGCTGTTCTAAAATATATCTCTTTTTCAGAAAATAAAGTATAATAACTGCACATTAAAAATAACTCATATTCAGCCCTACTGCTAATTAATAAGCCCCTTTCACCCACTCTCAAGGCAAAATCCACCCATCTTAACAACAATGCAACTTACATCTTTCATCCAGTGCAAAGAACACCCCCCCCCACACACACACACAAACTCATTTATTCATACACACAAACACACACACTCAAACACAC